>JAQIXP010002025.1:0-16269 GCA_034700285.1 Proteroiulus fuscus | reverse complement strand
GAGAGAGGGGGAAGGGAATTAAAATATGCATAAAAAAGACATATTATTAAAAAATTCCTATACAGACATATTTTTTGGGCTTTAACATTCTGGTAGACTCCATGTTATATTAAAAAGCATGAATTTATAACAGAAATCATACACTGTTTATACACAAATGTAATTGAGTTTTGTTTTGCTCTGCTGAATTATTAAATGCATGTTTAAACTGAATAATGACGTAGTGACTACACCTGTCTTTCTTCAGCATACCAATTTAGGAGGGTTGAACGTGGTGACCCTTGAGGTGTTGAGAGGGAAGAAATAACGGTCGGGGACATGACCCTGACCCTTAAAAGTCCCGTTTATTGACCCTGACCTTCGAAGCATAGGTATAAGATGGGTGGGGTATAGGTAATCTTTAAAACGTTAGACAGCATGAAGGAAAAACTTAAGAAGAAAATGTTTGCCACCCTAAATTCCATTCCAAATATATCCGATTTTTTTTAACGTTGTAAATTATATTCCAATCTAGCCCCGTGACCACTATTCAGGACTAACAAGGTTATCCTAGCAGGCTGCACGAATAGGCTATCTCCTCCTCTTTAACCTACCTTTATGTGATCACACATATCCATCAGGAACATTAAAGAAACAAGTCTTGTTGTTGAAGAAAATTTAATTATTTTTTGTTTCCTTTAGTGACCCCATAATGTCTTATTTACTTAAACGTAACTGGTACAAATACATTTTTGCACTCTACAGTTTCTGTCATAAAAACTACTGAACTTCATCTGCCAAAAATTGTATTATCTTAAAATGGATATCTCCGTTGAACACATGTTACAAAAAAGTATTGAAATGTTGATTTCTAGACAGTATATCATTCCATAAATTATAATCAATATATATATAAGGATAATTTGCATACGATTTTTGTTCTTAGTTTATACTTATGGCTTTTTGAGTACCGGTATCTTGGAAGGATGACAACAGTTTATGATTAACCCTTTCATCAGATGGGTGAGTTTCGTTGTTAAAGTTTTTAAACTTTTTACTAGTATCCCATCAATATACATAGATTTTACATGAATATTTAATTTGAAATTTGGGACTAATATCTCCTGAAGCAAGTCTTCATTTGTTTTATTTGATAGGATGAAAAGAAAACAAGTAATTCAGTTATTCTTGATGTATTTGCGATAACTGTTTTTTAACTTCCAGCTTTTTTTGATAATGGTTTCAAGTGTCCTAACAACTGCATTTATAAATCTGGATTAACTTTCAAACTAGGCTTCTTCTATGAGAATACATTGTCGAGCCTCAATGTTAAAATTAATTGGGACTTCAACCATTCATATTTAAGATCGATGGACCACACAATAGCTGTTATAGCATAGTTTCACTAATGAAGTTAGTATACGTGTCTTTATAAGTTATACGGAAGCCCACAAATAACAACTTGTTAACAGGCCTAGTTTTGATCCTAAAATAATTCCATGCATTTGTTATAATTAAGTCATAAATTTTGGTTTGAAATTTGCCAATTGCTTTTGTAGTAACTAATAAGTGACTGTTTGGCGATATTGATTTTCAGGTCATTGTCATATTATGTCGTTTAAAAAGTTTTGACACTCATGCTTTCATGATTACCTACATTTTTTCCCCAATTTAAAGTATGTTACGAGTATCTAAGCTTCATCTAGAGTTTCATTTTTTATTTTCTAAACCTCTTACTATATAGACTCCCACAGCTTTTTATTTTGCTGCACAAGAATGCAGAAACTTGAAGAAAATTGTCAGTTCATACCACTTTTAGTTTCTTCCACTTAGTTGTTCACAATTCACTCATCCTGTGAATTCACTGAATTCTTTGTTTGACTTTTTTTTCTAACGGGAATTTTGATGTGCTTGAGTGGTCAACTTGAAATGTGGATGTTTTCATAATTCTTCAAAGAGTAGGAAAATAAAGCCTTTGGACTTCCGTGTTGGACGGGGTCACGGGTCATTCGAAGATACTGGTCAGTTCCGTAAGCTACTCCACCCCTCTTTCCAATGATTTTAGGCCATTGTTTGATGAGCCAGTTAACCTTCACCTTAAAAGTAGTTGAAAGTATTTTTTTTTACAATCAAAACTGACCCCAACTGCCTCTTTTCTACATACCTGAACTGGGCAACGAGGAATAACAATGTCTAATGACCACATGTGTTTACAAGATTGAAAAGTAATTAATTCCTGTACTCGTGTATAATAATTGTAAAATGTCCCACGTAAAATTAGAAACTGGTAACAGCCCAATATTATTGTCGTCTTTTACAAAATAGCTTGGCCTATTTATACTTACAACACTTTAAATAACGTTAAAGGTCATCTAAATGATATGGAAAACGTTATTGCATGGTAGCATTATTAATTTTCTTATTTATTAGGTGTCATATTCTTGCATTAATTGCCTAATTTATTAAGACCTGAGACTTACACTATGTTCATTTAAAAAAGAATAGAATGAATTATTGACTCCCATTTTGAGTTATTGAATTATCGATATTATTGAATTAGGAATAATTATTATCACCATTTTGTATTGCTTTTATGGAGTTATAATATTGTAAATTTTTGATTTATAGATTTTATATCAAAATAACACGTTATAGTAAATTTGAGAAATGTTAGTCAAATCGTTTTCCTGATTCGAATTAATCAAATGTGAAAAAATGCATTCAATAGCATGGCATGGAGGAAGATCTTCCCTCCTAGGTTATGTTGATTAATTAACTTTTTCAGAAGGAATTTTTTTTCATAGCCCAGTGCATTGGTAATATAATTCAGAAATTTCTGAGAGTATTAAATTGGGCCAAACATTCCCTTAAAATGGTGATCCCACCAGGAAGAATGATCTTAAAGAAATTACTCTAGAATAAATGTACATTAATAAAATCATGATACTGATAAAAAATAATGTCATGAAAGTTTGTTAACACAACTATATATATAGGCCCTACTATTATAATTTTCTTGGTGAATTTATATGTTGACCATTTTCTGGCCAAAGTAGTAATCCTTCTGATTATATCTATGTATGTGTAACCACAGATTTGTAAAAAAAAATTTCAAAAAATTTGAATATTTGGAAAGTTTGTTTATATACCTATATGGAAAATTTTGTACAGAAATGCAGAATTAAGGTGGGGACTTTCTGTGGCAAAATTGACATCAATGTTCTGTGGATAACTAATCTTCATCACAATTTCGTCAGAAGCAGATCATTTTTACCCATAAACTTTTAAGCAGTTTACATTTCTGTATACATTCGGGAATTACTCGGGAATTTGCCGCATAAATTCGTCACATTAATTCTGAAATGATTTCCTGCAAATATGCAACAATGATTTCCTAACAACTTACATTTTTACATTGATATTAACTACGTTTTATTGAGATAAATTAATTTAATACAGAACATTGCAATATTGCTTGATTTGGATAATAATTTGTCATGCATCCAATCGAAAGAATTAAATAAGGGATAAAAACGGTATATGTTTAAACGTGTAGTCAGGTTAGATCTTGTTATATACTTAGCTAGTTATTATTTGGACCAGTAGTTACTAAAAATGCAGCCTTTCGAAGCAGTATATTTTAAAATACTGAAAGGACAAACTCTTAGCGATTACTTATTAAGTAATAATTATTTAGTACAAAAGTACTATAGCCTATATACAAAATAACCCAATTTTTTTGGCTCGTGACCTGGTGTACTTTTTTACCTCTCAACTCTAATACTATTATTAGTATTTTTTTATTTTAAATGCAGTATTATTTGCATGAACCTGAAATCAACGTGGCATTATAATGTTTAAAATTGATTTGCCTGCATAATTAAAATTAGATTTTGGTGGATTGGATGTGCAGCCAATATTTTATTACTTGAAGTACACATTATTCATGAAAACTAAATTTAGGCTAAAAAAATATTTAAAATATATAGTCAAGTAGACGTAGAGTAATAGTTATCAAACTAGAAAACATTTATTTCATAAATATTATAAATACAGGTGTATATAGTTTGCTTTTTTAATATATATAAATATATTCTATTTTGCAGAAATAGTGGATGTGATTAACAGCATGCGGTCAGGGCACACGATGACCACTGAAGTCCAGATTTTTTGCTGACCCCCAAGATGTAACAACAACAATAGGCAAAAGTTGGAAAAGGTAGCCGCTTGACGTCACATTTGAAAGTCCGTACAATGTCAGGGTCAGAATGATGCTCGAGGCAAGTTTTTCCTGTTCTTCTGTTCTGGGTCATACGGTCACTTCCGCTTCCCACTTGAGGGTCAGCAATGCATTAGGTTCCTCGTCAAAAATCCTTTCTTAATATGTTTTCTTTATTGTTAATCATCAAAGTTAGTGGGTCACCGGAAGCAAAAAGAATTGGAGGATGAAGAAATAATGGGATAATGGGGAGTGAGAGGGACTAGGAATGCTGGGAAAGGAGTGGGTAGAACATAAATTATAAGAAAGGGTTCAGTGCAGACTTGACAGGAGTGGGACAGATGGACATTGTAACTAACTGGTGGGAAATATAGGTTTATAAGCTATATTGTAAGTGTTGCTAACAAATATCAAAGAAGCGGGGGAATTGCTACTATGCTACATGTTTATTATTCTTCAAATTTTACGAGTTTTTTTTAGATAAAGTCTAATTTTTTTTTGTTATTATTATTATCAAATTTGGCATTAAAATTAAGCATTTATGTGGGAAGCTGTGAGGCACCATAGCAAATTTGACCACCCAGAAATAGCTTATTATGTTTGTCAGGTGCACTTCAAACAAAGTCTGAAAAGCACACTGGAAAGAAAATTAGCAATTTCTGAATGGCTTAATCTGCCAGCAGACTTGCTACGGTTTTGTGGGTTAAGTGAGTATCACAAGGAAAGGGTGAAGCCTTTAAATAGTTATAATTTAAATAAATAACTGATAGGTGCTTGTATCACATTGGCGAAGCCTCACCTGTACTAATACTAAACTATGTGGAGAAATTGACAAGGTTGGGGGTGGAGTGGAAATAAAGATTAGGTGCAATTAATTCTCATCCTCTGCTTCTGGTGGCGAATGTTGCGTTTCTGAATCGTGCCCAGGACTGGGTGGCTTGACTGTTGTTGTACCCTTCGAACCGCTGCCAAATATGCTATTGAGTGGCCCGGCTTTAAGGGCTGCAGCAGCAGCGTTGCAGACGTACTTCTGACACTTGCCACTCTCACTGCTGGCCATTACTTCTTTCAGTGGCTTGAAATGCTTCTGTAGAGAGGCGGGCAACATGGCGTCCAAGACCCTAGGATGAAAAAAGGGCTTTGATCAGATCCTGCAATCATCCTCACCGTTTTTTGTTTCACTCAGAAAACATGGAAGTTAAAAAAATGGCGACAAGTTAAATGTTGAGTATTTATTACTCTTGTTATGAATTCTATATGGAATCTATACTACTGGAATGAGTACATTTGACGTGACCTCAGGAGGAGGGGGAGTTTAAGTATTATGGGACAAATGAGTTACAAAGGGAGGGAAGGTCGACGAGAACATAAATATTTGTGTTACATCATTTATGAACGCCCCCAAGGTTAAGAAAAATGGGAAGAACACTTACGAAACCACTGTTGCCCTCTTGTCGGAAGCCTTTAGGATGTAGCCCAATTCACAGACGACCCTCTGGCGGCAGTTTTCGTCTGTTGAAAGGGCCTGGTAGGCTGCGAAGGCCTCATGGACGCCTCGGATGAGGCTGAGGTCCACCAGTCCACCGATTCCTGTGGCACCGCTGTATCCATCGTTGCTTCGTCCAATGAAGAAGGCAATGGCTCCACCCAAGATGGCCAAACCCAACAGCAAGAGTGGAATTCCCAGGACAACGGCCAGTACAGCTGGGATGGACAGGTTGATGAGACTGCTGAGGAGGCCTTCCTCCTTGTCCTTGTCTTTGCCGCCACCGCCCATCATTCCGTAGGATCCTGAAGAGGGCCGGGAATAGGACGATGATGCACTCGCAGGATAATAATAGTAGTACACATTGCCGGTGTCGTAGCTCCCCCCGTTACCGCCACCGCCGCCACCATCCCCGTACCCACCGCCGCCATAGCTTCCTCCTCCGCCGCCGTAACTTCCGCCGCCGCCGCCGTAACCTCCGCCGCCGCTGCCGCCTCCTCCGTAGCCGCCGCCGCCGCTGCTGCCTCCATAACTTCCACCACCGCCGCTTCCGCCGTAGCTGCCTCCACCGCCGCCGCTGCTGTAACCGCTGCCTCCGTAACTTCCGCCCCCACCTCCGTAACTGCTGGCTCCGCCGCTGTCATATTTGGCCGAAGCCACCTCGCTGGTAGTGTCTCGACGCATCACTGTGGTGGCGCCGCCGAGATGAAGAAGGACTAGCGCAGCAATGCCTATACTAAATGTCAGTTTTGGCATCATGGCGAATGGTTGGATTGCTACGGAGTAAGAAGCAAGGGGAGAAGAAAAAAAATGCATAATATCCACCACCATGTATTTTCAAGAATTTCATTTGAATCTGTGTGGACCATTTTGGCATTTTTTCTGGGGGGACAGGGGGGAGCAATCGCTACCCGCTCCCCCCTCCAGTTTTCACTCGACAATCGGGGGGAAAATATGCAAATATACTTATTTTCCAGAAAGCTGGCTGATGGAAATGTAATTATGGCAGAAAAAAACCTGTCACATCAAAAAGTGACAAAATATGGGTACATGTATTTTGAATGGAATCGTGACTCGCATCCCTTCCAAACAGGAATCCCCCACCCTTAAAATTTGCCAGTGGTGCACCCTATTTTTGTTATTAATTAATTTGTCCATTTACTGACTAATGAAAAGTAGTCATGATGGGATGCATGGAGCAACAAATGGGCCCCACTTTTCCATCATTCCAAAATAAGCGAATTTTGAAGAAATGATTGCCGTCAAGATTAAATTGAAAATAAATTTTCTGTTCAAATTATTTTCATTTAATTTGCACAAAATATATCGTCATACATAGTATGGCAAACCTTTCTGTTTTCTACTGGTGAAATTAATAATTTTAAAGAACTTCCGTTCATCTGTAATGGTCCAAAAATGCATTTGGACCTGTTTTAAAAGTCTTTTACACTTAAATAATTTTATATTTTCAATTTCAACAATGTTTTCCCATTAAAAAAACTTTCAACTTTTGAATCATTAATTTCATCTTTAGGGTTCAATTAGTTTTATAATTACGTTATGGATGGTGGGGCTAACATGAATTGCTTTTCGGTTCATAATTGTAGGCCTACAAATAATGTAGTGCATAAACAAACCAGGATTTAGGATTGGCTATACTGAAATCTTCAAAAAACTAGCCCTGCTTTTAAAATAATCAAAAAATTAAATTTTTATCCTCCCTGATGACCTACAAGTGAGTGGCTAGAGGGTCAAGGTGTAAAAAAGTCATCACTATTAAGAGTGGACATTCAAGGAAGAGGAAAAACTATTTGAGCATATTTTTCACTTTGGAATTTGTGAGCATTTGCTACACAATCTTGACCCAGAAATAAAAATGAGCCAATTCTATCAAGTTTTCGCTGAATATGAATGTGCCATCGATTCTAGGTTAGATTTATAGATGGCGCTAGTGCAAGCATTTGTATTTAGCAAAAATATTCTTGATCACATAATGTTTCTAAGTTAGTTTACATGCTCAAATTATGTCTCAATCAATGCCTCTTCAATTTAAGATTTAGGGACAGGCGGAAAGGGGGGGGGGATATAATCACTTTTTTAAGATGAAATGTGCACTAGATGGCGTTGAAATACTACTCTACTGCCATCTATGAGTATTTTAAATAACTTAACTGTATTTAGGCATGAGTAGAAACGAAGCTAACACTAACTTGAGTACTTGCTAAATCGCATATTGCACTGTGAAAGTACTTACCAAAATCTGCAATATTTGCCCTGCTCTATTCTGTCGAGATTCGGCTCTCTCTCTGGTCGTTGTACGGAGAATCTCCAGTAGTACTCCACAAAACACTTGTTGGTGATGCTTTTTTTTCGGTTGACGAGAAAAAACAGCAATAAAATGTATATTCTTTCGAAGCTTAAGATTAGAAATGTTCAGAGATAACTGATGCATCTTGCAGAAATTATCTAGCTTTTATACTTAGTTTGTGTGTCACAAATTGCAATTGGAAACAAAAGATGGGAAACCATCGAGTGTGAACTTGTATCCTTTCGTTACCCAAACAAAGGAGTTTGTGCCGACTATAGCCCTGGCCATGACTTTGCGCATCTTTCTTCCACTTGACTTCCATTACAGAATTCCCTATTGAAAGAAGTTGAATTCACTCAGTAAGCATTTCGAGGTGAAGTTTTTTGTGTGCTAAAAATTATAAGAAAAAGCTTTATCATCATCGAGAAAGGAGTAGTCCAGCATGAGAAAGATTGACAGACGAGACTAGGTTTTGTGTGTAGAAAAACTTGGTTACATCTCGAGGGTTACCTCAATACGTATATAGGGGCCAGATGAAACCGTAACCTACTTTCGCCCAACATTCATTGAAATCCTGAGAAAGATCTAACAGAATTAAAAGTAGCATTAATGCTTAGGCTTTTTGGAAATGAATTAAAGTGTGGGGTGATGAGGAGTGGGTATTGCCATTTTTTCAAGTGCATGCTCACCCTAACCTATCTTACATCATAGATAATTTTCAATTCCTCTTAACTTCGTCACCTCATTTCCTACTACTGTTTGTTTGTGTTCGTGATTCTTGCTGTGTGTAGATTAGGTGTTGGTCGAAGGACCCTTAAGCCCTCCCTTTTGCCCTTAATGTCCTACTGGATGATCAATATTTACACATTTTTTTGGACTTGCTCGGCTTTCTTAATTGTTAAGTGTTTGCACACAAGCGTCCTTCGATGACTTCCGCATTCCACTATTACATTTGTCAGGCACTGACCTAAGCTTTGTGCATTACTTACGCTGTTATAGCAGGACTTTTTATGATTAGTGACCATGTACTACCTATACTGGCATGTGTTATAACAAGGTGTTGTACAGGTATATTATTAATATCATCACTGGCTCTATTTTCTTATACCCGGTACCCTTTCTAGGGATATGTCCATCACATGAGTTCCATCTTTGTCCATGGCAATTTCTAAGGGTTAGTTTTGTAACTTTACTTTATAAAAAAAATTTTCTGTAGGGCAATTAAGATCTTATGAAATACTGTGATGAACACTTATTAGATGTACTTTCCTAATGAAATTTTTGTTATAAAATGTTACCTTCCACACGCATAATCCAGCATAATGGCGCTTATTTTAATAGTTGAATGTTATGAGCAATTTAAAAACATGATATTTAGATCTCTCTATTAAAAAAAACATTGTTGGAAGTCTGTAAATTTGCATTTTGATATAACATAGGGCATATATATATATATATTATATATATATATAAAAAATGTAATGGTGTGAAAACCATTCTCTTAATTGTGGCAAAACTAACTACCAAAATAAATTTTAATACAACAATTCGCTAGCCATATATAATTCCCGTTATAGCCTCTTTAGTTATAAAGCCCTGTTCTTCAATATGGTTAATCCTAAGTCTGATTGCATGTATTGATTTAATTTATAAAGGGCATTAATTTTTTCTTGCATGAGATGATGAGATAGTTTTTGCATGCTTTGGTAGTATGTTCTGGCAAGAAAAAGTTTACAATTGATTTTATAAAAGAAAGAATGTTCATGCAGTTTTGGATTTTAATTTGTTGGGTGAAAAACCAAAAAAAATGTTGGCTGAATTTTGGATTTCTTCAAGCAGTAAACAGATTGCAAATGGCCACTGTTTCTTCAAAACTTTATTCTCATATACCCAGCAATAAAAGTTCAGCAGTAAACTTCCGAATTTCTGCTAGTATTATATTAAATCCATCGTATTATAAAACACAAATTGCAGAAAAACTGTAGTTACTGAAACAAACCTTCGTTTTTCTGATATAATCTGCAATTTTTGCACAATTTTTACAAAACAATTTTTTGCACACAAAAACTGCATTTTTCTTCCACAGCTTTTCTTCAGGAGATCACAAGTTTTATGCACTTTTATGTTTTCTGTGCTTTTTAACATTGGAAAACTAGGATAATGCATGCAAAGTCATATACTTCAAGGTAACTTAGGCTAATGCATTAGTCGAAGGTACGGATACCATGCACTTGCCTTATGACCCATTGAATTCGAATGCAATTTTCTTATAAAAAAAACACAGTTGGGAAAATGAAAAATTTTGTTCATATTACATCCGTATTCGATAGATAGATTTGTTTTGTTCTCGTTTTTCTTATTCTTTAATAAAATTAAGGTGGAACTGATTTGAGGTAACGTCTTGAAAAATGGCGACCCACAGCCCCACTCAGCTCAACCGACACCTCAAAGAATTATTACAATTGCAATTTTTTTCAATTTTGTTTGTTCGCAACCTGAAAGCATATTTTTGTATTTGCATACTTTTTTTTAAACAAATCGTGAATGCATTTTTATAGCTGATCTATTAATTGTTTACTCCTTTTCTCCTTCACTTGAGCGATTTCATCGAAAAGAAAGCTTTTAAATAATGGGTTTATCTGGGCGAATGTAACCCTTTACTCTATTGTGTAAATCTTTTGCTTAATCTATTCTTCATCATCAACAAATGCTTGCATTGAAATCAAAATATTTATATTTAAAAGAGAATCTCTACATAGGATCTCTCTTATTTTGGAGTTTAAAATGTACTTCCTTATTTTATTAATTTAAATATGCGCCAAAAATTTATTCTTACTTCCAATCACACGAACATTGCATGACCAGTTCATTTGTAACGGTTTCCACATTTTCACTCTTATCTTAATTTATTCAATACAAAACTTATTTAAATACTTCTTTTTGTGTGTGTTCGTTATACCTGGTATACATATATGTAATGTAATTTTTTATAAAATATTACTTATAAACTTGAAAATTGAACCTATTTACCATTTCAATTGGAGGGGCTTAGCCCCCTCCCTTCCAAGTCCATAGCACCGACCGCCCATGTCACCTGTTAGTTCTCAGGAAATAATAAACACTATTGCTTTCTTAAATTCTGCAAGTCTGTTTTTATCCTTCTTCTCCTATCCTTCCAGAAAAAGAAATCACTAAAACTTGTTAATATGGGCATTTATTACTTTTGAATTAACCACATAAAATTTGTGATTCCAAGGAAAAAAATTACAATTACAAATACCAAATCTAAAATGGTGAATCGTATTTAAGAAAAATATCTACTAAAATTGCCAAATAATTGGAAATTTTACTGTCAGTCTCAATATGGTCCCGAATTTGTAAATTTTATTTATTTATCTACAGACCTGTATTTATTTATTTGCTATGGCCCTGAAGTGTTTCGAAGATTCCCCCATAGCCTACCTCTTCGACCATATATACGACCATATATATGGTCGAAGGCCTACCTCACCAAAAATTACTCTTTAAATTTCCCGCATTTGAACCAGCTGTGAAGCGCCCATAGGCATGCAGCGCCAAGTATGTGCTGTGCTGTGCTACTTGTGTTAATCATGTTGTGTCAATAGACTATATTATTCACATTAATAGGCTGGTGAGTTAATAATTAATAGTTACGTTGAAACAGAGTGGGTAAAATTGAAAAGCTGCCTTTGGGAATGTCTCTATAAATGCAAAGAAGCTTTACTCAGCAGTTGTGAAAACTAAAAATTAATACATAGGCCTAGCCACGCCTGTATGCAAGTTCAGCTGTCCAGGAGCATTTCTGAATGAGGACATTCTTGTTGAAAAATATCAAGAGAAGGCTATTCAAAAGTAGGTGTTAGGCTTTCAGATATGTTTAGTGTAAGATAGAACGCTACTAAAGTTGCAAATGAATGCGTTTTTAATTAATAGGTGTGGACTGCTTCAGTGACCATTCCAACCACATAGGTTCTAACCATGTTCTTTGACATAGATTGGAAGGAATGGCTGGAAAGCATCGTTATGTTTGCTGCAAAAAATCCTGGAACTTTTCTTTATTACATTCTTTTGGGCTTAACACCCCTGTTTCTCGTTAGTGCCATTTTATCGTGGAAGTTGGCGAAGCATTTAGAGCAGCAGGAAAGGGACAAGAAGAAAAAAGCAAAGAGGGAAGCTGGTATTGCGAAAGCTCAAAAAGCTGCAGCCTCAAAAGCTCTTAAAAAAGATTGATTTATTTCATTTGGGGTATCTAAAGTATTTTGTCTGTCATCTATAGCCTGTCAAGACAAAATTTAAATTAAATCATTTTTTTCCAATTTGAAATGTACCTGTATTTGAGGAGGTAGCTAGCTAGCTTCAAGTGCACATTCACACAATAGACTAACGAAGATGTAGTTTCATAAATATTTGTGAGATATTAGGCGTGTTTTAATTAGCGTCATTACCCAGTCATTCACGAAGTCATCCAGTTTACAAGTAGTTCTTAACTCTTATCATAGGATACAACAAAACGCCAAAACGCAAAGTTCTTCATTCGATGACTTCCTGTACGAAGCATCCATAATTTCTGTTATCTCATTTGGTACACCACCTATTTAGGTAGATAACAGGTTGGTTACCCCTTTTGGTTACCCGGCATCGTTATCCAAAACGATAAAACAGCTATAGCGTCAACAGTAAAACGCTCAAGGTCCTAACTACGTATCCAAATGGTAACAGGGTAATAACGCCAAAACACGCTTATTAAACCAAGCCAAAAAAGACTGTTTCAGTGGCCATGCAGCCAATACCTATATAAATTACCGGGTAACCGATTTTCAGAACTTGTGCATGTAACAGCTATATATAGCAATTAATGTGAATATGGTATTGCATTTACACAGAACATGGCTATATATAATTGTGAGTTTGTATATATATATACAGTGGATACAATCGTTTTTAAGAAAGAGACTATTACGTTTAATTATAGATGTCTTTAGGCAGGAAATAATGGGTAACATTAGAAATTGCTTCCTTATCTATATAGTATTATCTCGTAGAAAGAAACTGCATGTGATGGGAAAGTTTTCATCTGCACATCATGCATCATGTATAATCTATTATCTGTCATATATACAATTCCAACAAAGCAGGTATTTTTCCAATTGTTTTTATATATTGCATGTACAGCAGTCTATACATTCAAAATTGCATACATGAAGTGCTTTTTTCAAAAGCTTAAAAAAAAACCATTAGAAATTTCCCTAATCGAATTATATATTTGAAATTTAATCTAAAAATGCATATATACAAGTTGCCCTGTTCGGTATATATAAAAGCTTAAACACTGCCTTCAATTTTGCTGCTTACAAAACAAGCAGAGATGGATGCATATATATATACTCGACCATTATTGATTTATTTATCCGGTCTAGGGTCTGCATGCTTTATTTACTCTTAATAAAATGAAAAACCATTTGACCATTGACGTGCAGTCCATTCTTGTCAACAATGTTGCCAACTGTGTATCTATATACGTCCATCCCTATTCTCCGAACATAATCTTTCCTCTAATAACAATAATGGCTAAAAGTGAATTAAATGAGAAACACGTCCCATATCTTTTACTTCAAAAAATGATCTGGGATAAAGATATTCAATATCGTGAACAAAAACATTATATAAATAACTATTGTATATATATTTGTTCTGCGGCTTTTCCCATAATGTGAATTCTATTTATGTTCAATATTATTTCTTTGGTCAGCCTTAAACCAGGAAGCCATTTATGGCATATCTGTTTTCTGAAAATATATATAGTACTTTTATAAAATATCTTAGGAAATTTTGTACAAAACCGTACATGAATATGCCAGAAATCTTTAAAAAAAGTATTATTACAACATTACTTCCCAGAATTCAATACTTTTAGAGAGATTTTTGCCTTATATTTTTTTTTGCCAAATACGTTAATATATGTATATGGTACCATATCGATGGCTTAATTCAGAAGTAGCGAATGAGCCAATTTATCAAAAATGAAATAATTGTTCAATTGTGATCCTGGAAGTGTCCCTATAATGAACCTAAAGTTACAGAAATTAATTTAACCAATTTTTGTTAAAGTTACAGAATATTCTGTGGCTAAGCATCAGGCATTCTGCTTTAAATTATTAATTTACAGCCGTATTTACCAATGAGGTTTAAAAGTTAAACCATAATTAGTCTTGGTTAGCAAAAAATCTATTTCACCAAATAGGTTTAATGCAAATTCTAGAATTACAGTGTAGATTAAATTAATCTGAGCATGGTGATGGTTTAAACCTGACATTAGTTAATGTAAAGCTAAGCAAAGAGGAAATTGAAAGCATTTAAGAACACTAAAGTGATATATATTAATGCTAAATTAACATAGTTGAACTTGTTAATTAATCACAGTAAAAAACAACGTGTTATTCAATATTTTTGCTTACAGCTTTAATTTAAGTATTGCTGCAGCAGGAATTTGCCGCCATTTTGCATTATTAATTATTCTTGCATTCATTAGAAATGGGCGGGGTTTGTGGGTCAATCTGTGAACCAGCCAATTAGAGCTCTTCTTACATACTTACAATTTAGTTAAGAAACTATTGAATAATCTTGCTTGGTGAAATTCTTTGTTTTTAATCTCAAGTTTATGCAATTAATGAAGATTTGATAATTTCAGGTTTAAGAAATGTTGGTGAATACGGCTGTTAGTAATTTAATTATTTAACAAAAATTAGCACATTCCATACATTGTTTCATCTGTTCACCACATTTCAGCCTTTTAACATTGTTTATTTCAAAATTATACTTTTTTTCCATAAAAACGTTATTACAGTACCTCAAAAGCAACTTTTGGCTTATTCGCCACTTCTGAATTAAGCCATGGATATATATACGTGTGCGTTTCTATATATGAACCTTTGCGACCATAAAATTACCCTTATATATGAACCAGAATTGTGTTTTGTGGGTTTGGATTCGTCTGTTACTAAAATTCTAGCCTGAAGGAAACAAGTTAGGATCTCATCATCTCATGCAGTATTAGTGGAAGAATCCTAACCAATACAATTTTCCATGGCATGGCCAGTGAACCAATGGAAGCCCTCATGGATGGCAACTGCAAACGATGAAAATAAAACTGACGCTAGGTGGCGAGCCAAGGTCAAAAATTACTGAAACCGGCTATAGATTGTGTAGCTTTGGATGACCATTTATTCATAAGTGTCATAATAAGCCTAAACACACGAGTACATGCCTCGTACATTGCATAAAGTGACACTCGAGAAATAAATCTTAAGAAATCTGTCCCCACCATTAAATTGTTTAACTGAGTATGAAAGAGATTTAATGCTGAGCTTTTTTTTGGGAGGATAAAATCCAGAAGCGATGAAAAAGGAAGTCATTTGCACTGAAATATTGAAGAAAAGGAAACGTTTAACATTATCACGCACTTGGGTTGCTTTCTGAATTGCATACATTGTCATTGCAACACAATATATAGGTTGAGGGCAAAAAAATCTTACAGAAATCTTTACAAAGAAGAAATTCTACCAATAGAAAGTCACATATATAGTTAGAGCATCTATCACGCATATAGGAATGAATATTTATAATGCAACATATTTGCAAATATTTTATTAATTATCGGGTTTGGCATGCAATTTCTAATCCATTTTTACTTGTTTTAAAGCGATAGGGCCTACTTTGTACAGAAAAACAGATGCTGCTTTTTTTTTGCTCTCAGAAAAGTTTTCCCTTTTTGGTATTTCTGATTCTGTTAAGTTTTAATGAGACTTACAATTAAAACAAACATTTTCACTAGAATCTATAAAAAAAAAAGTTGAATTTATTCCAGCTTGCGCTTGAAGAGCTATATATCGGTATTTTAAGCTTTAAACAACATGGGTGTCCATCATTTCCGGACAAAAGCTAACGAATAAATGTAAAAATGTTGCATTTCCGCGCAACACGACTTATTGTATGACTTTGCAATAAAGAAAAGCAAAAAACAATGCAAAAAAAACTGAGATCAAGCTATTGTATACTATTCAGTTTAAATATTTGGAAATGTTTACACATAGGTCTGTCGCAATAATACACACTATTTTCTTGTTTTGGTATTTTAAAGTATTTCCAAGAAAACATTTTCGGGGGTTGAATGCCCTATTTAAATTTCAATTTCAATTTCAACTCAGTACCCTACGATCAGCATATAATGATGCCATTTGGTAGGGGGGTTGTCCCACA
>JAQIXP010002024.1:0-16270 GCA_034700285.1 Proteroiulus fuscus | reverse complement strand
GGTATTCAGATCATTTTATCTATTGATAGATATTGTCAAAAACAATCGCAATTTCCATTTTAATAATAATTTTTCACACTCTTTTTATTAACACCAACTTGTTTCAAAGTGAGACTGTCCCTTTAACAAATAACTGTGGGGAAATGCAGTTACTCTAAATAAAGGTGTTAGGTAAACTTAGGTGTAATCGACTGTGTCGATGGTTCATTCGCTACTTGTGCTCTAAGCCATCTATATATATTTCAGTACAGTAAAGCAAATGCTATGTGAAATCCGTACCTCAAAAAGTACTTATAACACTACAAAATGTTTTCCTTAAGCAAACAAAATCTAATCTCATTCTCATATTTTTTTAAATATATTTTACGATAATAAATTGAAAATACATTTAAAAGCAAATAAGTACTATGACTTATCAGTATAAGCTAATTTAAAGGTCAAGAGTAACATATATATATATGTTCCTTTATGGAAAGGATTGGGGGTTTAGTGGCAAGGGAGTTACCCCCACCCCCGAAAGTGTAAGAATTGCATTATGCACGTCCTGCTTCGCTCGCCCATAAATATAAACAACCCCTTCCTCCTCAACCGATATCTTCACGCTACGCCAGTGGCCTGGGGAACAACGCCCTCCAGGTTAGATATGAATTATTATTTAGAATCCAGTGAATGCATATATATATATATAGGGGGTCACGCTCAGCTCAAATATTATCTGTAATATGCTAAATACTGCGCTTTAAATTCAACAATCCCCATCCCCCTTCCTTTCCCCCCAGTCATTACTCTTAACGCAACTAGAAAGTAAAAGTCAGTATCATTATGAAAAACAATGGGTTGTGACACAATCATGGGTGCTCCCACATAGTGGCAGGGGCAATGGGACAGTATCCCCCCACCTGGATTTTAGCTCATCACAGACTTTAGGAAGTTTAAAATGGCCTGTACCCCCTTCCCCCGTAAATAAATTTTAACCTGAATTCTCCCCCCCCCCCCTCCTTTCTCCATAAAAAGAGCAACTCTACTATTTTACACATTTACCAAAACTCAATATTTGAACCACGTGCAACACATGTGCAAGGTGTCAAAGCTGCAGTTTTGACTTAAAAACTAAGATTTACCTGAGGACGGCTGATACTTGAAACAGTTTTTTTTGACGCGTAACTATGTTAAACATTATAGGCAATTGACAAAATTATCGACACTTAACTTTAAAATAGTTAAATATAACTTAAAACACTGACTTTGTAGATGCAGATGCGACGCCATATAAATACACCCGTTCAATGCTTTCGCGCTATTTCGCAACTTGCAAAGCTTCGTAAAGCGCCTGATAGATGCCGCCAGCTGACGGCCCCCACTGTTTGCATTTCGTAAATACTGGCCAGCGGCATTCCGTTCAGCCAGCCTTCTGGCAGTTTGAATGCATTTTTTGACGTCAGTTCTTTATGTATATCACTAATACGGTAACGAAATAATATTATATGTAGCTATGAAAGTCATGAATCGATATTCCCTTTCCTACTCGCCCTAAAAATGGCTTCGCATACCGTACGTGCTCGTCGTTTCAAAGGAGACGAAAAGTGGTTGAAAATTTGCAAGAATAAAAGGCAGGAGCAGGATGTGCAATAACCAAGGTAAGGCCTATGATAATACTTCCCATTCACACAATGTGCTGGTGTGTTATTCCATGCACGCACCTAATATTAACCTGATGAAAATGTGTAACTGTTTTTAAAGAGGTGAGTGTAGCAGTAAATCCTATCAAAAACGTGTTTGCGTGTGAAAAAGAAAGTACAACCGAGTCCTAGGAAAACAAAAAACGGCTCAGATATCCTTAGGTTGAATAATGTCCCTTTCCATTTTACATTTAAAAAAGGGTAAATTCTAGAGGAAACCCTAAAGAAAAAAACGCATTGTGACGTCTTAGTTGAAGCCATTGAACTGTTAACTGCATTAGAATCTACCCCAACCCCATGGCAGTACCGTAGTCTTATTTAAAAATAGACTAGGCCTACCTTTTTAGAAATTTCAAAAAGTGAAAGATACATGTATCATATGTGCCAAGCCATAGGGCATCAACATTACCTTAGGTGTGGAAACAGGCGTAAAAATGCATAGGTGGATTTAATAGACCTCAAAATATATTAACCCTTTTATTCAATTTGGGTTGAGTAAACGTGGGTGGCCAGCATGGCATGTTAATAGGTCACTTGGGGAAACCTGGCCCAGAAAAAGGTAGGCCTACTTGTATTTTAAAATATCCGGCGTGTGTATATAAGATTAATAAATATAAACAATTCTTAAATGTGATGACGGCCTTTTTGGTAGATGGAAAATGCCAGCAGAAGTATGGTAAATTACTCATCCAGGTGTGCCACTTTAGGGATGAAATTGAATGTGGGTCGTACGAGACCTGCCAATTTCCCAAATCGCTTTTAAAGTAAAATCAATACTCTTGATTTAGAAAAGGTTCAACATCCGGGAAAAGGCTCCCGCATATCAGAAAGCAGATAATCATTTTTTTTAGGAAGTACACGGGCAGGGTAACTGGATTTGTTTGGCATATCGAGGAGTAGAGAATTTTGTAGCTTGAAAAGTCAGGATTGCCTTTAAATGTCTGCTGAAATCTATGGATAAATGCCGTCGAACATGAATAATCTTAAATATGTGAACTTTGCTGCAATTCTTATTGTCGCAGCCATTCATTAGTGTGTACAATTTAAATATTACTTAGGCTACTTGCTACAAGGTGGGACTTTCCATTCAGTATTCCAATAGCTGTTCTCCAGATTGTATTTCGTAATGCAATGGATTTACTGCACGTTGCATGTTTTTCTGAGGGATTCAAAATATATGGTGGATGGTGAGGGTTTGGTAATGGGAGAGAAAACCCTTCACAAAACAAAAACAAACATTTTAAAAAAACAAATAACACAATATGGGTGAAGGGTCAATCGAATAAAAAAAAATCACGATGATGACATAGTGGCTCCTTGGTAAACTAAATTTGCATTTTGCCAAAGTGCCAACCGAATACTCGTTATTTGATGCTGGTTTACGAGAGAGAGAAAGAAAAAAAACAGAAAAACGAGTCCATAAATTAAAAAGCAAGTGCAATGATAAATAAGTATAGCTGCTGAGCCCCAGGGCCACAGCTGATAGGACGGCAGAATTGGCTTTTGGCCAATTCATGCAGTTGCCATGACAAAAACAATCGACTAAATAACAGGTACCACTTTGGGGGTGTACCAAGGGAATTTTAAGGCTTGAGTGCATTGGCACCATCATGGATAGGCTCCCATTAAAATGCTTGTTAACGACTCTGAACACGTGCCAGGAAACACACAAAAACACAATATCTGTGATTGCTTTTCAGACTCATTAACATATGATCAAAAATTAATGAGAGTACAAGACCTGATGTTGAAGTGTTTGAGATTAAGGCCGTCCATGGCACTTGTCGATCTGTTAACACCCTTTTTTTTGTTACAGCAGGTTTAAGGCAGTTTTATCCTAGTTCACATTTAAAATAGGTCTATAACTTATACCAGCAAGCTTTCTACGCCTTTTTCGTTGGTTAAGTAATAACATAAATTCTCCAATAAAAGCTAGGACGATTACCAAATATGAAGCCTGGACCACACATTTATAAAGACAGGAGGCTATCCCCATTTACATTTAAAACAGATATCCAGCAAGTAACATAGTAAAGTCAGTCATCTGTGCATTTTTAAAGTCAGTTTGGCTTTATTCAAGACTTTACGAATTCCTTGTCCAAACTAGATGCTAAATTGTTGTCTGAGTAAATGTGCCAATCATATCCTGATGTAAAATTAAGTAGATATTCTATTATGTAAATTTAAGTGTTAATTGAGAAAATGTTATATTTACCTGGGGATCCATACAAAGTTGTATTAGACTATATTCTAGAGTACTTACCCGTATTCATCTATTTCTTACAAATACCAGTCCACAGGCCTAAAACTATGCCAATTTAAAATGTACGGCATTCTTTTGCCTGCATATAAATTGTTTTTTTTTAAAAAAGTTTAATTTCCGTTAGAATGTGAAACTGCAAGGTTAGCCTAAGTTACGGGGGTTAGTTTTCTTCTCAGATTCCTAGAAAAAATATAAGGCAAACTTCTCAAATGCATGATAAACTATCCAAAAGGGTCAGTTATCCAAATTACATCTGGATTTATATCCACTTTCCCAACTTATTATTCAAATTAAAACTAGTTTCGCCTTCCCCTTCAAACAACTTGGCACGCCTAGAAAATGAAAATGTTGGCGTCAAACATTTATTTATATTAGTAAAAACAATGACTTGGACCCGAAATTATGTAAATCGTATTACCATACAGTACACCTGAAACAGTTTTCAAAAGAAAGCACTGTTTAACGAATCATCAACCCTTTCCCGATTTCCTATCCAGTTACTCGGAGAAAAGCAATCGTAATTAACCCAGCCTAATTTGTGCTAATTAAAACACCTTTTTGACTTAATAACAGGAATAAATTTAATACTAGGAGCCTACATAATTGTATCTTAGCAAGAAACTAAGAAAAATAACCTTGACATAAAAGTTGATTTTTAACAACGAGCCAAGGTAAACTATGGCTGAAGGAGATGTGTGCAGAAAAAAAAACCACGCAAATTCGCCAGCTGATTACATTGTTTGTTTGGTTTTTCTTTACTTAAACATCGAGATATAGACTAACATTGCAAAGATTGAACAGTTTTTTTTATCATTCAATTCTAGTGACGTATGCAGGAACTTGTAGGGTTAGATAAATAACTAACTCAGATAAACTTTCTGCTCTAACTCACGAGATTATAAGAGTAGTTGAGAATTACTTTTTAAAATGGAAGGTGAAAGGCCCATTGTTATGTGAGTTTTTGCAAGTTCCTTTTGATTAATGTATGGCTCTGGAGACCCTCCCTACTCGCCGTTCACTTTGCTAACCAATTTTGACGTTTCAACTTTGCAGGATCCGTGTCCGGGATAAGATGATGTCATCCACACTGGTAGAAACTGTTTCGATAAACTATGAAGATTTTAGCGAAAGTTTTCTCACATGCGGAACTTGTCTTTGTAAGTATAAGGCCTGGTCTTTTAAGCGTTTCTCCTGTAGGGCCTACTATTTCTGAAATCTGCTAACTGCTCAACAAATAACTATACCAATATACCTCTAAATTCACTGGAATGTTTTGCTTTTTTATCTAAAACCCAAATGCCTGTATTTTTCATGCGTCAGCTGGATAATTTAAGTCATTAACTTGTCACAAGTCAAGGTTTTTCGGCTTAAAAACAAACTACCAACTCGGTTCGCTTAGTAATTTACATAAAATTAATAAATTATTGTTTCCTTATTAGAAGGCACTGACTGCTTTATGCTTGCATTAAGTTCTAGACCATGCCATTTTAAATTTTATGGGAGACGCCATTTCTGCTGGCCTGATCAACTACCATAGCTTAACCTTATCTAAATTTTACCACCAGGTGGCTTGGAAGGAAACTACAAACAAGCATGTAGTTTCCTTCTCAATTTCAAATCAATGTACGCCTAAGCGAAGGTTCTGTGAAACAACAACTACACTGTATTCTGTGTAAAAATTAATTTTTATATTGCAGGTACGTACGATGGTCAAGACCACACTCCAAAACTGCTGGCCTGCTCGCACACGGTCTGCCGCCAGTGTTTGGAGCGAATCGCTAGCAGTCAGCCTCGAGACACTGGAACCTTCCGCTGTCCCATATGCAGGGAGACCATCACCCTGCCAAGGGGTGGCGTCAGCGCGCTGCCACCCAGTTTTCTGGTTAACCAGTTGCTGGACCTCATGTCCCGTCAGCGGAGGGAAGTAATCCCAAAGTGTTCCAACCACCCCAGTCAGGAGCTGCTTTTCTGCGAGACGTGTGACTGCGTCTTCTGCACGATATGCACGGGCGAACAGCACGGCAACGGCGACGGTGGCAGCTACGAGCACACAGTGATACCCTTTTCCATCGCCATAAAGCGCATGTCCGAGATCCTGCTTTACAAAGCGCACCAGTGCATCGGCAAACTGAATAAAGCCTGTGATAATGTGACGCACGAGATGCACAAGCTAGAGTACAACGTGGACCACACATTCGAACTGATCAATCAGTCCTTCCAGGAACTGATCAACAAGTGTGAGAAGCGCAGACAGGACATGCTCGGCCTGGCCAAGAAAACGCGGGACGAGAAGAAAAAAGTATTACAGGAACAGTTGGCGCTCATTAACGCTGAAAAGGCCAAAGTACAGGAAGAGTGCGAGGGCTTGCAATATCAAGTGGAAGTCAGAAGTATTACCAAGAAAATCAGTGATCTCAATGCCAAATTGGAACAAGTGGCCACTCTGCTGGAGCCGAGGGAAAACTGCTTCATGAAATATGAATACAAGCATAACAACGTGATGAACGACGTCCAATCTGCACTAGAGCATTTTGGACACATTCATATAAGCAAGACATTTCCAGCCCTGTGCACGGCTTCGGTCAGCAATACGGCCGTGGCTCACTTGGAGGCCACGGTCACTATCACCACGCTGGACTACCACGGCGATTTACGAACGAACGGCGGAGATCCGGTGGGGGCTCGCGCCTGCATGTCCAGCGACCCTACCACCCTGCTGCCGTGTTCAGTAAAAGATCATAACAACGGTACTTACACCGCTTCCTTTACTCCCAAAGAATCTGGCGAATATACGATGACGGTGACCATCTTCGATCGGTGCATCAAGAGCAGTCCCTTGTTGATAGATGTTGAAGAACACAATAACCCCGTAGCACAATATGGGAGCAGAGGTTCTGGGAGCGACCAGTTCACCCAGCCGGTGGGCATCGTAGTGAATGGTAACACCGGTGACGTATACGTGGCCGATACTGCCAACAGTAGGGTTAAAGTTATAAGTCCCACGCTGCAGTTTTCGCGACACATAGAATCTGTAGGACTGAAAGAACGAAGTGGAACCGGCATTGCCATGACGCCCTCTGCTGAGACACTAGTGGTGGTCAACTGGAGAAGCAAGCAGGTGACCGAAATGACCACCCAAGACGGCCATCTAGTCAATCAGTTCAGTCACGCAGAGCTGGTGGAACCCATCGATGTTGCCGTGGATTCCACTGGGGACATCCTCGTGGCAGACAATGGAGTTGGAACCATTCTTGTTTTCGAACCGTCGGGGAAACTCGTGCGCAGGGTCGGCAACGGGAAAGGGAGTGCAGCCGGATCGTTTAATCTCATCTCGTCTGTCGCCATCGGCCGAAACGACGACATCGTTGTGGCAGATTCGCGCATTCAAATATTTAATAAGGGCGGGGAGTTTCTCAGGGAAATCTATGCAGAGGGCAAAACCAAGGGGAAATATGGAGGCGTGGTCGTGGACTGTGACGGCACCATTTTGGCCACGCGAACCGAAAAAGCCAAAAATTTTATTCAGGTATTCAATTATGAAGGAGAATTGTTATTTTGCATTGACAGTTGGGAGAGTCGACTGAGGAGACCGAGCGGTCTGGCCGTCACGTATAACGGCCACGTCATCGTAGTCGATCTTGGAAATGATTGTATTAAAAAGTATCGATATAAATAACATTAAGTAAAAGTAATAGTAATACTGTAATTAAGATTATTTAATGATTATATTATAAAAACAAAAAAGAACTATGTTCATATTAGAGAACTTCTAAGTCAGTTGTTTGTGAATTATTAGAGAGATACTTAAAAAAGCCCAATGTGAATATCAAATTGATGTGATAGTCATTAATTTACTGTATATTTAATCTTTTGTTTTCTTTTTTTTTTTTCCAACAGACATTATAATTTTTTTTATCACTTTTGTGGACTGTTTTGTTGTATTTGTGCCAATTAACGTAAGCTTCGGATTATGTTTTCCCTCGTGTACTTAATGCACAGAACATTAAAGCTTTTATGTTAAATTATTTCTCGTTGGCTATTTATCAAATATAATTTTAGTGGCCTAATCACTTAATTTACATGTGAAGTACTTCAACCAAGTATAAACGCCAGTCACATTCTAGATATGTCTGGGTTATTGATTTAAGTTTATGAGTCTAGGTCAAGTTGAATGCTTTTGCAAATTAAGCATATAAAGGATATAAAATGCAATGGCGTAAATAACCACGTATAATCTGTTCAACAAATGATTAAAGTTGAAAGTATAAACCATTTAGCATAATTCTTCAGATAGCTTAGTTACTCATGCATGGTAGGCTTTGTGATAGGCCTAGTACTGTATAATCTAATCAAAATCAGGTTATTTTTTAAAATGAGGACATTTAAATTCTCCAAGATAATATGAAACGTCTTCACCATGCATTCAATGCAGATAAAAAAGACTCCTATTTTAAAATTTTCCAGACCTTTTCAGAAATAGAAAAAAGTTGATTAATTATTACACAGGCATTCTCAATTATTAACAAAAAAATTGTCTTAAATAATAATGTTTAAACCTCAAAGTACAATATATATATACTGTATATAATTAAGAAACTGGCATGTCCATATACAAGCAGCAACCCAGGAAAAATATTCAGTGAAAAGCCAGTTGTTCAAATCCAATTTTCTGTCAAATATTCAGTAGAAATATTGCAGTTTTAAAAAAAAATGTGCAGCAAAGAAGTCCACTGCAGTTATGTTGCATTTTAATGAAACAAAATACTGCAGTAAAAACCCATTTTTATTTCTGCAATTAATTTGCAGTACAAATTTAATAAGTTAACATTAATACTTAGTTTAAAGAAAAAAGACTGGCGAAAGTCCAATTTAATCCATAGGGCGATGAAATTGGGATTATTAATAAAAACTAATTTAATGTTCTGCACAAAGTCCCTAGTTGCAATTATTTGTTCCAATAAATAGCTAATTTGCTTGAGTCAAAATGCAATTGTAAACTGCTATTAAATTTCAATAATCTAGTTATTTGTTTTCCGTTTTGCTGGTTGCTTTAGGGAATTTTAGGAAATTTAAAAATTGCATTGAATAATATTTTGTGTACATTTTTTTATCTACACAAATATTATGCAATATTAGTTTGTCACCTGTCATTAGCCCTACTAAATGAAAATGTCATTATCGGATCGATGCCATTTGTATTCATAGGCTTACACGCACAACAAACAATATATATAATTAATTATTAATATTTAATTATGCATTGTTAATTAACAATAATTAACTTGGGTGAGGGGGCTTTAAATGGCATGCAAACTCTCTTTAATCTTTAACTTCGAATAGATGAAAATGAATCGAGCCTGGGCTACAGCTGATTATTAAATAGGAAATTTTTAAAAATGCCCATTTACGAATGAAAATGGCAAGAAAAGGCTAGCGTGACAAATAATCCCCAGATGTTGATTATAGTACCCTAACCATTAAATCGAAATGGCCTGCATCAATAACAGCATAATCCATAATTTTCTTAAATAAAAGTTATATTGGATAGTGTGACGTCAAGAAAATGCAGTAGGCCCCTATACGTGGTCATGACAACGACTATAATAAGACATGTAAAAACATTTTCAGTAGCTAAGAATGGCATTCGATAATTGGCTGTATTAACGAAAAGAAGTTACCTAGGGAGACAACAGAGGAGTTTGTTTATAAAAAGCACGGAACACTAGTGGGACTTGGCCTTCTTTTCACCGAGTGTCGAAATCAATGGTGACAGCGAGCACCTCGATAATCAATGCATCACCATGATAACCAACAGGTAAAGCAGCACAGCAATGATATTGAATGGCATCAGTTTAAGAAAATACAACGCTAAGAGATGATCACAGCTCCATTCAGTAAATGGCAGGAGTCCATTCTTCAAGTAATGGGAATCCACTTCGAGTTCAGTGCGCTAGGATGTGACAAATTGGAATAATGAATCATGGCAGAGAAAAATACGTGTGATGTAGCGGTGTTTAGCGTGCATCCGACCTCTCGGCTGCCTCGGCCAACGCTAGTCCGCAAACGAAAGCGTAACAGTCCAGTGTGTCAACGGGGCAGTCAAAGCAACCCGCCATCCGGGACGATCCAAGTGAAATTTCCAGCACTGAATTCTTCATCGAGCAGTCAACCTCGTGTGAGACGTTTATCCGAGGAAAATTCTCTCCTTCCGCTGCGATGCCAAGCTGTCCCCCACTCGGAGTCCTTTAGCAGGCCCCAAACGTCCTCGTTGGCACACGCAAAAAGGAAGCCCTCTGGGCGAAGCAACTTGCTACATAAGATAAAAACCATCTCCATTCGTACAAATTCTGACGAGGATGATCAGCGTTTCACTCGTTTCCATCCCTTGCCGGCTATCGGTGGCCAAAGCTCTGAGGATGAACGTCTAGATACTGCCGATTCTTGTACTTTAAGCGTGTGTCCAGCATACGAGTCAGAACTCGAGCGAACACCGAGTCCAACTTTTTCTGACACATCAGCTATTAGCATGGCAAACAACTGCGATTCTCAAATATGGGACGAAGAATCTGATCCAAATTTAGATACTGAGACATTATTTGAGAGAGTGGACCGAGAAGCCCCTCAAATATTCAACAATCTTGACAATGGCATGATTGAAAGACCCAAAACTAGTCATCCCTTGACAACGGTTCCGTCAACAGAACAATTTGTCGAAAGACCTTTGGTAAGGTCGAATACATATGACATTCTCCCAACAGTCAACGAAGAGGAATCGCCAGAATTAGAAGACTTGGCCTCGGATGAAAATCACTGTTCACCCATGGAAGCTGACATTTTAAACTCCACTCCGGTTTCTGCAGAAGGTTCTCATCACAGTATACTGCTAGCAATGCACGTGCAGACATTTCCCGACGAATACATTTACGGTTATTTCCAATGCGATAGCAACCTACAAAGCATTTTAAACTTTGCATCTGAAATGCACGGTTGTAGTTACGAAGGTTTCCGATTAATGACTGGGGACGCAGAGAAGCAAGTGTTGACGGATTTATCGCAAACAATCACACAAGCAAAATTAAAACACCGAACTTTATTGCATATAATCAAAGATGACAATGGTTGATATTTATAATGAATCACAACATTACATTGGCACATGCTGCTGTCAATAAATATTTTTATTTTTTTGCATTAAATCAAATACAACTGGAAAATTGTGTATATTCTTGAATTTTATTTATTGACTTACTAGATTAATTTTAAACAGGGTTTGGTTTAGTCCAGTCAGAATCAGCATACTTTAAACAGTTAAATAATTGTAAGTACATGTAGGCCTACATAATTTTGTACTCAATGACAATATCAAAAGTATGGTTTTTTATGACTACTCTCTCCTCAAATCATAATCCGGGTGTCTTGCCAAATCCAGTAATAAATTTCCCTGACATTTCCAGGTTTTCCCGACAAATTTTCACAAATTTCCAGACCAAATGAAAGTGATTTTTAACTCATTTTTACTGACACGTGCAATTAAAAATGCAATATTCGACAACTACTGTGAGCCGAACCCACAAATCCATTTTTTTTCCAAACCAAAAATATTTTTCATGGCCTGCAGGCAAAAATCTGAAAGCTTTTGTACATTACAGCAAAAAAAATGACAGAAAATGGCGCTGCAGGCGACTTTTTTTTCTCAAAAACACTCAAAAATGGGCTAAAAAATTACCAGTAGTGCCTAGTTTTCCATTTTATTTAGAATTTCCAGACACCGATTAAATTTCCCTGACATTTCCAGACACTTTTGATTTCCCTGATATTTCCTGGTTTTCCAGACACCCTGCATAATACCAAAAAATCGTGCCTTTTATGACTTTTATATTCGCTGAGGGAAAGTAAAATCATCATAAAATAAACATTACTATAGGCCTATAGAACCCAACTAACAATATTATTATTGAATCAGCTGATAACTAGTTTAGTAAACCGCCATTAAATAACTAGTTTAGTAAATAGCCATTAAATAAAACGAGAAATTTATTACTTAATTGATAAAAAGTATGCCCTTTCATGACTTATGAGGTAATGGATATAGTAGGCACTTTGGCTAAAGGGATGAGGAATGTTAATATTTTTCTACAATTGTATGCATTTATGTCACTCCTAACAATTACTGTCAGGAACTTGTTCGAAAATAACCAGGGCTCTAAACATAACTGTAGTTAATCAATAAATTGTGCCTGCAATCTAGTCAATACTTTTATAAGCGAGATCGAATGTTTAAAACCGAGACAACTAAAAGATTCTTCAAAATTGTTGCTGTGGCCACAACAGATTTAGCGGTAGGCTACAAATAGAGCATTACCACCTTCTTTTCAAGAAAAAATAACTATAAAAATTCCCTTGACACAATGCCCTGGTAATAGTTCAGATTTCAAAAGGTGACAAGAAGAGGGGCGACAAATGTAAAGATATTAATATGGTATAAATTTATAAGCTGTTTTGTATCTGTTCTACATAAAAGTGGCAAATCGATTTTAAGTGCATATATAGCAGGCATTAAATTCTTTCTCTTATGCCGTCACTTCCATGGCAACACATCCCAGCGACTCCCACTGAACCCATGCAATTGGTTATACAAACGAACAATTTTTATGAATGGGAATAGCCAAGAAAGCCGGCTGCAAAAATTACGGTCGAACACAAATTATAATGCAAATTGCATATGAATGTAAAATCAATAGAAATTAATCATGAGGCTACAATTAATCATTTAATAACAGGTTATGAATCAATTTGCAGTTGGATAACTCGCCCCTTCCTTTTCCATATTGTTGCTGTCCACTTTGTATTTGGCCATGGTTTCTTTGGCCTGCTTTAACCTTTCTTTCAGATCGTTTATTTCGTATCGTATTTTATTTTTTGCTAATACGATTGCATTTAAAGTCTTCTCCTTTTTCTCTTCAACTAATAATATTCAAAATTCACAAATTCCCCATGAAACTGCATCAAAACTCGTAAATTGTAGATGTGACAACAGGTGGTTGCGGCCATTAAATTACCCAGACCTCCTAAAAATTTCAAAATATTTTTCTCCCTCTCCTATATCCACTCCTGAAATATTTAATTATTTGGAACATTGCCATAATCGGAAGTGTAGCCCTAACAAATATCACACTGCATCCATCATTCAATATGTATGCGTATATTCCGTAAATAAACTATGACCTACCATTTTTTTATGTGATTAAATTTTTTTTAAACATTCTAAAGTGATTCCTGTTTACATTTTTACAGATAATTGATATTATAATCCAATTAATTTATAAAATTACTTCCAAATTTCATACAATAGACTACATGTAGATATACATAGACCTAGTCTGTGGAAAAACATTCCCCTGATGTCACATCCCAAAAACAGATAAAATGCTTTAATAATGACATCATTACTCACAATCGGTTTCATGTTTATAAGGTCCTAAGGTTAACTGGCGACTACTGGTAAGTAGCTGTTGCATCATAGGCGATGGGTCGTGACAAATCTTCGGAGCACAATTAGGAAATTAGCACAGTTTTCCCCCTCAACCAAAGTCAAATTAACAACATTTGGGAAGAGTCAAACTTACAATTTCATCGTAGAATTCAGACACCAAATTCTTCTTCCCTAGCATTATGTTTGTTTCACTTTGAAATAATTTTAGTATATGATACAGCGTGACCTGTTATGAATATATCAAAACCTATATAGTGTGGACATGGACTGAGGAAAATTGAGATGATAATAAAGAACGTACTGGTCTTTCGTTAGTGTCGTGGAAATATATTTTGATGACAATCTCAAACTCTCCCCATCCCGTTTCTGTGACTTCGTATGGAGGTTTAGTAATCACTGACAATTTGAGAAATAATTTTTCATCACTAAAACTCAAAGAGTTAGAATGTGCCATGTAGGTGCTAGTCATTAGCAATCACAAACCTCGATTTGGATTTGTATAGCTCTCATGCAGTTTGAAATGAATCTTCTTCACATAAGTCGACATGTCCTGAATAATAGCCAGTACTTCACATAATTTAATTCATTTTTGCTTAACAATAAGTAAAATACACGAGCATCACAAAAGCTTTACTCACTTCATTTCGGTATGGTTTAACATAAACTGTCCACTGATGAGTGTGGCCATCTTCCTCTCGCTTTTTACCAAAATAGCGAGCAACATTGCCGTACACTATAGGCTTTACTACAGATATTCCCTAAATTGGCAGTGAACAAATCCAAAGATTAAGCCACTCTCCTTTCTATAAACCAAAGCTAAGGACAACAGAATCCCTACAAAGTGTCAAGCAGGTAGATCAAATAAACGGGATCTATCAAAGCAGCACATTGCAGCAGCTACTAATGCAAAAATAGTGCAGAAAAGCATGTGTTTACTCTATTAAAAACAAGCAGAATATACCGTACGAGATAAACCGTTATACAGTCGAATTAGATCCATGCAATTCCAACTGCAAGAACCATTATGAATGATAAATCGAAAAAGACTGCACGTTAGGAACATGCCCTAGGACCAAATTAAGAAGTGCGAGGGGAAATAAAGGCAGGCTTACATAGATCAGGACAACTGGCAAGATCAATTCATGTCCGGTTAGTTAAATACGCCCCTTCCACGCAAAATACCCATATATGTATACCTTCATATTATAAGATATCTAATCTTGTAATAGGAGAATACAAATACCGGTAGGTCTACATCATATAAATAGGGTCTACGTGTATCCAACAACTCAACCCCACAATCCATGCATTCCCTCAAATCCATCAGGCAACAACGCAAATTATACATGTACTAATAAGGTGATAAATTTGGCAATTACCTTAGCACGACTACTGGCATCTCCTCCAATTTCTGCCATCTTTCGATATTTTAAATCACACTTTAGAACTTACTTCTGTCACAAATCTCACAATATTAATCCAAGACTCGCGACTTCATAGTAGACTGCGTCCACTCACTTGTTTTGTTTCTTTCTATATAAGAATAAACAAAAGTTAAATCTGCTTGTAAACTAATGACTGAATTTTGGGGAATTTCGTGTATTAAGTAAACTAAAGAAAATTAATAGCAAATATGTAAAATTAAAGAAATTAATACTCACAAATTCTCCCTCAAAAACGAACAACAGGCAACCCTCGCGCGTGGTATTGCATGTGCAAGAAATCGTTAATTCTGCATGACGCTTCTTCTAATGGCAGTTGAACCGCAAGAGGAGGCCACAGTCACAAATACCGGGTGCGCACTTCAGGCCTGACTTGGCTATGCTATTGAGAAATCTTAAGCACTAGTAGACGGTTGATGATTTAATGCAACCTTATTTTGATAAGTATTCCGTATTTTTTTCCTAAACAATGAAAGTGACAGTAACAACCTTATCAGACGAAATATTTAGTTTAGATGTGAGTGAAGATTTAGAATTAGAAAATTTCAAAGCATTTTGCGAGATAGAAACAGGCGTCACAGCAAGAGAGTTGATGGTCCTACATGAAGGGAGACCTTTGCTGGAGGAGAAGAAAACACTCAAACAACATGGAATAAAAGAAGGTGATGTTGTGCTTTTACAACAGATGCATGGCCTTCCAAACCAAGGTCATCCAACAGGACCTTCAGGTAAGAAAAATCAATATAACAGTACATGTACATGGTCACCAAGGTCCCATGAAGCTGCCATCATGCATGCCATGGCCAAAATTATTTCTTCTATTCATTATAGATTCTTGGATAGATAAATTAATTAGGTTACAATTCGAATTGCTCTACAAAACATAAAATATGATATTGATGGTTGTGCAACGTTGTTGTTGTTCTTCATGATTCACGGTCGATGACTTGTATATTTTTTCAGGACTCGTTCCTGACATTGATTTCAGTGCCATAACTATTCCTGGCTCTGGTGCAACCGTTAGCTCACCGGGTGTTTCCCAAGTACCACGTGACTCCACGTCCCAAAATAGCCCGACCACAAGGCAAGAGGACGATCCTGTATTCATTAGAGACATGTTTTTGGCAAATCCCGATCAGCTAGCATTATTAAAGCAAAATAATCCTCGCCTCGCTGATGCGCTTTTAACGGGAGATTTATGTAAGCAGCGCTCATTATACCAATTATTTTTTATGGAAATGTAATTATGTGAAAGGTTCTCAAAAATAGAAATTCCCTCCAGTTGATAAATAGATTAACTAAGCCATACCAAATTGTGCTTAAGGGGGCTGTCCACACTTTTAGAAAATGCATGCTCCTATGGGAATCTCCATGTTAACTAACGGTACATATT
>JAQIXP010002023.1:0-16274 GCA_034700285.1 Proteroiulus fuscus | reverse complement strand
AAATTTTGTGCAGTTCTGCAGTAAAACTGCAGGTGGACTGCAGAAAATTCGAATTTTCTGCAGACTTTTTTTTGCTGAGGCCCCCTCACAGTTTGGGGGTGAAGTGTAGTAGTCTAATGAAAAATAATTATCGGTCCAATCAGTCCACTGGAAGCCAAGTCCAGTCCAATCATTGTTTCCACCAGTCCATTCAATGTGGTTGCTGGTGTGAAGTTAGCCCCCCAAAGTTTGGGGGGCATTTTTGGGGAGAAGTGCATAGTCCAATAAAAAATAATCATCAGTCCAATCAGTCCATTGAATGCAGAGGTCAGTCCAATAACACTTTTAACCAGTCCATTCAATGTGGTGGCCAACTTCACATACCTTTATTTATGAGTACATTATTAGTAGTTATCTGTTGAATGCATTTTTATAAAAATGTGATTGGCTATACGAATGCTGCATTTTCGTTTACTAACCTTCAAATAAGAGGGTTTGCTCTAATTTCGAATGTCATTTATTGTTCATAAAATAGTATAAAATCCCTCCAGGCCCCCCGCCCCTTCTTAAAATTTTCCAATGACCAGGTATGTGTTGCAAATGTTTAAAATTATTATAAAATAATCTCTAGTTCCATAAAGTCAATACATTGTACAAATTACATGAATTTCATGAAGGTAATCAGTTTTTAATCATTATGTATATAGGGAATTGGGGAAGTTTTACCAAGTTTTTTAGTTCTCAATGGAGGCCTGGGCCCCTAGGTCCCCTTCCACACGCCTATGGCCCCAAGGAAAGAAACATTAAAAATTCAAAAATAATCCATAGAACTGTTTTCAGATTAAAAAACTATTTTACTTGATAAAAATGCATTTTTATACAATGTGTGAGGTTGTGACCTCGGGGTTGTAAGATTACAAAAAAAGGCAAGGCCGTAACTGGTTCTGACCAGTTACATAAGTCCCAGTAAGCCCTGGAATTTATGCTTTGTTTTTGTTTATGCTAATGAGCAATGACTTGCTCATTAGCAGAATGCTTAATTTAAGATTTGTTTACTTCCCAGGGTTAAATCTAATTGCTCTATTGTTTTATGGGCTTTATAAGCCCATGTAATTGGTAAAACTTGGTCACAAGTGGCCGGGCGAAACCCTGGTCAGTTCTTCTCTACCTTCGAGAATTTAGTAACTTATGCTTTCGTACCCAGTGGGACTGGGTCAGAATAGTTAGCCTTAATTCAGTTTGTTGTAAGAACGAATTGGTGTAGCAGACGTGTATAAAGAAAGTGGTGATGGTGAACTGCAGCAATAAAAACTTGCTTAAGCAAAGCAAAATGAACGAGTGGGACTCAGTAATTGTACTATAGTGGTTAAGACTAGTTTGAACAGTTTGCAGTTGTTTGGATTCCATTGGATTGGCAGTCCTACTACGAAGCTAAAGGACGTGACAGAGAATTGCAGCTACCCGGGCCGATCCCGACCAAAAGCCTGAAGTCTGGGTGTTGAGGATCCGGATTTATTGGCACTCTACCATCACCGCACGTAAAGTAAAATCGTTTTAGTGTGCTGAACTGAGCCCCCCCTGACCTCGAAACCTCACAATCGTGAACAAATACATTTTTATTAGGTGGAATCACTTTTTCACATGAAAAGTTTTATGGATTATTTGGAAATTTTCACACGTTAGGCCCTATTTCATTGCTATCAAGATTATTAACACCATTTTTTGGACAGTAAATATTATAGAATATGTCTGCACACACACACACAGTACATGTATAGTTGAAAAATCATGAATTGGTATACTTATTTGCAGTAGGAGCCCACCCGGAAATTTCCGGGTATCCGGGTGGCCCAATCCGCCCCTGGTCGTGCATAATATCTGGAACAAGTCCATCAACAACATGAAATGTGTCCATGTTAAATGCAGAATTAGACTTTAATCCATATTCTTTACCTTGTTCAGGATTATTAAGAATTTTTGCAATCTGGGCATTATAGTTTAACTTACTCCTCATTACAACATCACTGCCATCAAAACAATTCTGCATTTGTTCTGAAGAAATGAGGCAGACACGGCAACGTTTTTCCACAAAGAGACTGAAACTTTAAAAGTAGCCACCTAGGTGATGTGCTGTTAGATTGTCAGCACTAATGTTTGCCAGAAAACTTTTCACAATTCCTAAACTAACATTCTATTCCAGTTTCCTCAAGAATGCTAATATCCCTTAAAAATGGCTTTAAAATTGGTGCCAGTGTAAATTATTTCACATCTGAATATTTGCACAACATAAGCAAATTAATTAGTTTTCGTTTTGACCGAAATCTTGGTGGCAAATTTCCTAGGGTATAGTATATTGCAAATATTTAATGCTTTTTTGTATGAGCACCAAGAGGATTGACAACCTCAAACTCATCTGCATAAATCATAATTGGTATTACATGCTTACTACTTGTGACAAAGGGATGATTTTTAAAAATTTCACCATCTTTAAAATCCATACTCACTCCACGTTGTTCATTTTGATAATACTCTTTAACTTGGTCAACAATTTCAACATTCTTAAGTAGCATGAATAAGGTCTCCAATAAGGGAATATAATGGAATCTACAAGCTTGCAGTTTTTTGTTAAGTCCAAGACTGTATTCAATAGGGCTTACTAGTGGAAAATGGTCTTGATAGAATGTCTGTCTTTGCCAGTTAGAATTCAAGTGATTTTTTTGCCTCAGCATATTCATTAAAGGAACAAGCATTACCAATTTTCTCACACAATTCTTGATTTAGTAAACCAAGTGAGCTGATTTTTTAAATTATTTTGAATCAATGTTATAATATCTTTTAGATCCTGTGCAATTAACTGTACAGTACTTGCAGGATTTTTGTATTGAGTTTCAAGTTTTAGGTAAAATAGTACAAGGTTTCTGGCAAACAAGGCATTAAAGCTGTTACTTTCACTTGACTCACTATTGTTATCATCATAATTATCAGACATAGTCATTTTGATCAACAAAGTCACAGTGAGCACTTTCCATATCAGATGTCATACTTGAGTTTTTATAGTAATTTTTTTCATTGTTATGATTCTGTTAATATTTTCTTTTCAAAGATATGAAAACCCTACGGAATTCCCCGGTTCTTGCAGCTTATAGAAATAAAGCAGTATAGGTGCTTCCCAAATCAAATCAACTAACCACTAAAACACAATAATTCAACAAGGATTGGTCTGGACTTTTCTCGATTTTATTAACAAAGACACAAGCAATAGCAACACTAAGTCCCAAAAAGTGCTTAAGACAACTAGCACTCGGGGAAAACACAGTGCATTCCTAACTGATTTTAATTAAAACAGAGTTCGATTATAAGGTCGCTTTCGGTATTTAATTTTAATCCAGCATTTTGAAAATTTTAATTCCGCTGATACCCTGAGCTGTGTAACATTTCTACAGTTATAAGATACTAACTTGCCACTCAATTCTAGTCTAACACTTAAAAGGGTACAATTTTTCTAAACCGTAAGGAAGTTCAATTCTAGTTTAACACTTAAAAGGTTACAATTTTTCTAAACCGTAAGGAAGTTCAATTCTAGCCTAACACTTAAAAGGTTACAATTTTTCTTCCCACTTTTGGACATTCCCTAGCCTTGCTATCATAAGGTTACAAATCAGATGGCTTTTTAACTTATCTTTCGGCAGAATCGTCTGCAGTCCCAAGATGGTTTCGAAAAAAGTCTCTACACTTAAACTTGCTTTTGTGGACTATTATCCATGTTAACGTTCACAGATTATTAGGTCAAAACTCTAGCTTGCAGAGCGGTTCCTTGTCAAATTTTCAAGTCTTTGAAGAATTTCCTAGTCCGAGTTTTTCAAGTCCTTGGAGAATTTCCTAGTCTGAGTCTTTCTAGTCCTTGGAGAATACCTTGACAGAGTTTTTCAGGTCCTTGGAGAATTCCTAGACAGAGTTTACTGGTCTTTGGCGAATTTCCTAGTCAAAATTTCTGATTTTTTTCACTTAATACAGTCGCAGTAGCACACAAAATTTTCTTATCTTAATTCTGTTTTCTAACAGTTCCTTCTCTTTTCTTCTTTTTGTCCGATCTTGGAATGGCAATTTAGCTACCGCTTGCTCTCGATCCCAACTTGCCACTGCCGTCTTGTGTTTTTTTGTTTGTTTTTTTTCAACCCCCTTAATTTTTCACAAAAAGCCACCTGGCAAAGCTCCCGAACAACAACAACACCATAAAACTTCTAAATTAGATAAGCCTGGGGATCATTTTAATAAAATTGGCTAATCCCCAAATTGGCTCCTTTTTCCTGCATCCAAATCCCAATTAAAATTATTTTGCCGACTTTTAATCTCTTATGGCCCTAGCAACCAGCTTCCTTAGCTTAGACCTTATCTAATGTTGCAAAACCTAGGTGCGCAAAATTTTTATTACCATATTACCTAACTCTGGCACCTTGGTAAGAAAGCTTTTATGACCTTATTGCCTTTTAGAAGAAAACCAGCTCGCCCCCTTAACATCATAAACTTCCTTTTGAAGTCAAGTTCGAGCAAGGGCAATGGCACTCTGCTAGCACCAGATTTGAATAAAATTTCAAAAAAAAATTGCTGCTTGTTACATGCTTGTTACAGGATTTCCTGTGACAATTCCGTGACATATGAGCAGTATAAGTAAAATACAGAGAAATTTTTTTTGAACAGCCTTTAATTGGGCATGGAACAGTTTGACCATTTTTAATGTGGTCTGAGTAATAGCCAGACAATAGTTTTAATGATTCAGCTAAGAAATTGCAAAGTGAGCACTTTACTTTTAAATTTTGAGCACCATTAATTTGTAAATTATCAAATAAGTCTATGATCTCAATAAACATGTGTTGTAACCCATCAGGATTCTTTAAAATCCTGATGCATCCATTAATTCCACACATAAAAGCAAATAGTGCCTCATTTCTATGGACTAGTAAAATGTGGTTAATAATTGATTTAACATGGGGAAATTTTAATCCACATATTTCACATGGTACCAAATTTTATATGAAATATTAAAATGTTGCTATTTTATTTTGCCAAATGATGATATTAATTATTCTTTTTGACCTGAATTGTGTCAGAGAAAAAAATGTGTATTAATTAAAAATAAAATTATGACTGAATTTTATGTAGGCCTAATAGCATTGTAAAATTTTAAAAAAGTCAGAATTATCAATTTAAAATCTTTGAAATTATATAATTAAAAATAACATTCCAAATTAATTCATAATAAAATCATTCTATTTGCCTGATAGTGAAACAAGTTTCCATTAAAATTGATATATTTTAAAATTATTTTTGTGCATTTCTGTGTTCATGCTTTTAATAAAATTAGTAATGGTAATGCCACTTGACCACCCATTTTAGCACAATATAAAAGCCTAACAAAGGACAAAGTTATTAAAAGTATTATAAATAAGATTACCTTTAAAATATCTCCTTGTAGTTATCACAAATTTTCTGTATGGATAGCTCAATTTACTCCTGCTCAGTCTAAAGCAATTTACAAGATCAATAATTGATTACATTTTCTTTGTAGTTAGTTAATATTATAGTTGTATGATATAAAAAATGAATTGTAAATTGACTTTGCTTTTAATATAAATTTATATTATTTTAAATGGGTGCAGTTCCCTTCAATTACTCTACAATGTCTCACCATTCCAAAATATCCAAGCTTAGTTAATATGTTATTGAACAATTACCCTTGGACACCCATATCTAAATTTAAGCCATTTTAAATTCATTAATGAAAACATGCAAATTAATAAATTTGAATTTTTCTATAAAATTTTCACAATTTTAAATATGATTTACTCATAAGGCCCTATTTTTACTCAGACATTAAGCACCCATTTATAAAACATTAGCTTATAAGCTATTTCATGCAACCATAAGATAAATATTACCTCTAAAATTCTTTGAAGATAGCAAAAATGTCCAGTTGTAAAAACAAGATCGTTACAGTAAATGACTAAAGCATCACTGGCTGAGTGTTCTTTTCTTTAAAAAATATACTTTTCAAAAAGTTAGTCACATGATTTAGAACCACACCTGCTAAGAATGGCCCAGCATTCCAGTGCATATAATGAAACCAGCAACTGTAATTCTTGGAATCTTGATCTATTGTTATATTCCCCCTATCTAGCCTTAATAAAAAGCAACACATTGGGAATGTCAAATTACTCCTCTGTAAAAATAATATATTAATTTAACCAAGTAATCAATTACACAGTATGTATAAAAATGTTGGCATAATGGCAGAGTTATGACAAACTTATTTTAGTAGAAAAACCAAAAAAAATCACCTATAGCAGTTTCTAATACCCATTTTTTAGTATAATAACTTAATTTTATTGTGGAGGAAAGGGCCTTTATTAGCATGCTCTTTACAGAACATAATATGATAATTAAAAGCAATAATTATCAGCCAAAATGTCTGCAAGTTCTAGATTTAAATAAAATATTGTTTTTATAACAAAAATTTCCCCTGTAATAATTGGTTATGCAATCTACAATGCATTTGTAAATTTGAACCTGAGAGGCAGGGACGTCATTTGGGGGGCAGGGGAAGGGCATTTGACCCCCCCTGGGTCCAAGAAAATTAAATGTTTATGTACTATAACTTCACCCAGAGTTGACCTCTATAATGGAAAGTTATAACCTTATTGTCTGATATTATAGGCCCTATATCAGCTAATAAACTAGATAATTGAAGAAAAAAATGCATATTAAAATATAAAATATGTATCAAAATGATTTAAAAAATTTTGTACAGTAGGCTATAGCTAATGTAAGGGAGGGATCTTCACCATGTAAGGGTAAATGTAAAGGAGCAATCGGGGGTGAACTGCTTGGCATGCGAGAGGTTGAAATCCCTTAAAATTTCCGGAAACCTTGATTGCTCTTCACAAGCGCGAGTAAAAACGAGAGTTAATAATAAATGAATATTAATTATTCGTCGCGTAATTCAAGTTGAAAACAACACTTTAAAAGATCGATGCATTGATAATAACGCGGCCACAGGCATTATCCAATGCAGAGTCCAACTCATTCATTCATTGTTCAGTATCGTGTAATTAAACGCGGTGGCAAACATCTGGCTGCAGATGTAAAATTTTCATAACTCGGGAATCGTCTAAGAAGACATCCGTATAGTTTGGCTACTAAATCCGGACTAATTAATTCATGTAAGAGATTAATTAAGTAAACTTGTCCTTCGTCATGTTCACGTCATCGGTATGCATCCCATTGATGACGCTCAAAATGACAAAGCACAAGTCACGCTAATTTGCATAAAGCAAATAATGTATTTCTTTGATTTCAAGAATTTTGCCCTGGGGCAATTTAAGTTGTAACGCAAGAATACAACTACCACGTGCTGGCAATTGCACCTTTAACGTCACCCCCCCCCCCACTCAATCTCGGCTAGTCCCTGAGCCGTTTCAGACCCCAACCCTTGTTGTAGTGTGGAGTGGACTCTATTTGAATTAGTTATTTAGAATGTTTTTACGCGGCGACGGTAAAATAAAATAACACGTCAAAAAAACAAAGAACAATATAAATCGATAAAAAAATCTTAATTGTAAATATCGTTATAAAAGCACTGCAGCCCGAAAGTTGTTAAACCCGAGCGAAAGTACGAAATAAATATCCGCAGATGTCAATCATAGCATTCTTTGTCTCAGCCGCGGTAACTTCCTAAAAATTTGCATGGTTCTGTGGTCTTCGTTGAAAGACGGTTATAGCAACAGTCGTTGTTGGTGCCACACCCTGTAGCGAGTAGTACCTGATGTCAAACTCAGCCCAGCCCTGGAAAATATCAGCCTCTGCTGGCATCATCAGTTCCAACACTGCACAGATCCAATACACAACATGAGCCTGTGGTCGTGTCACGTAGATAATCATATGTTGATTCGGCACATCCAGAAGCACCAGGTAAACATAGTTGTCATCCTCAACCATTCAGACAGCTTGATCACTCAGTAAAGACAGCATCGTCTGCTGTGGGAAGCCCACTGCTGACATAGATGGCAGCATGGTCCAATTGATGAGCTCGCTTTCCTGTAAAATAAAGGTTACTGCCTCGTCAACCACTTCCAGCACGAATGTGCCAGACAACCATCGTTGTATCATAGATCGCCGACTTGGCATCATCAAATTGCAAAATTGTCCAACTTTTGCTTGGACATTCGTCTGTCCTGCTTGTGATGTCGACGACATCACAGGTTGTTCGTTAGCAGCTGTTTGTTCAGTCTGTGAAGATGTCTGCTGCGCTGGTTTACAGCAACTGCTGCTAGTTGTAATGGAGCGACTGGCACCACTACTAACAATGGGAAAGGTTGAAGTAGTTCGTCAATTGCATAAAGCGCGAACATATCCTCAGCTCCCAGAAAGTAATGTCGCACAATTCCACGATCGACGATATAGTGCCATTCACCGAAGAGTCCCGTGTGAATTTCAAAATTTGACATTGTAGCCTCCTTTTAATTTTCTTTGTAGAAAGTTTTGCACTGATTTGTAATTGTCACACAAGACGCGTTTTAATTGTCGGAGACACCCGCGAACTCTGTTGGAGCCGTTGGTCACTCGTACACAAAAATTTGATTGTAATATGAATCACAAATAAATCATAAAGCTTCATTGTTATGGTATGACCCATGACATGCCTTTTCATAAACACATGCCAAAGAAGTCATAGGTCACGTAGCATCAGTAGCAGAAACGTCATTGTGTAGTTTCTTGGTTTATTGTAGGCGCCAACTCCTAATTGTTCACAAGTTTCTACTGTAGCTGTTGCATTCGGTATTTCCCATCTTGTTGTTGGATGGGGAACCGTAATGGAGCTCGTGAATAGTAACTCTTCAGGTTTGTAATGTGTATTGTTGATTGCCTGGTTTTACCATCAATGTCCACGAACTCGCAGACATAGTTCACTCCATTTTGTTTAAAACACCAACAATTTTCGCAGGTCCTTTGTAGGGTGGTACAAGCTTTGAAGCCTGTCCTGGAAAAGAGCCATTGTTCTTCATTAGTACCATTTGTCCTTTGTCGAACCGGATGTCGCGATGCTTCTGGTCGAAGTAGGTTTTATGTTTTGCTTGAGCCTCGCCGACTTTGGCTTTCACTGCTTCACGGGAATGAGTGATACATTCTTCCCTAGGTTCGTCGTCAGTCAGTTCAATTGCAAACGGAAAGTTTGCTTCCAACGCGGTCCTAGCTTCATACCCGTGAAGTAGAAAGAATGGCGTAAATCCAGTCATTGCGTGTTTGCTAGTACTGTAAGCCATTACGCAAGGGGATAATGATACCATTCAGTCCTTTTGATCTTTCAGCGGATCCAAATGCTGACGTACCATAATTATTGCAGTTTTGTTTGCTCATTTCACCATCACATCTGCTTGTTGATGATATGGCATAGAGCTGCGATGTTCGATCTTATGCAACTTGTAGAAGGACTTCATCATTTTCGAAACAAAGGGCTTTCCTTCATCCGATGTCAATTGTTTTGGGAGTCCGAACCGCAGTGCAATGTCTTCAGTTTTGAAGTTGACTATGGTTCGGCTATTGTATTTCTTAACCGCTTTTGCAACGACAAACTTTGTAGAGTAGTCCACAGCAAACATAATGAACTGTAATCCACGAATCCCAATTGGCATCGGTCCGTGACAATCAATGCCCCAGTGTATTGCGGGATGCGCTGATGTCTCGATTGGTTGCATCAGTCCGGCAGGCTGCTGCTGGCTTGCTTTAAATTTTTGGCAGAAGTTGCAGGTTTTGACGTAATGTTGTATCTCTGCAACCATGCCTTCCCACCAAAACATTCTTTGAATCCGCACGAGCATCTTTGCCATTCCAAGGTGGCAATTTACGCCTGAGTCATGGCCTGCGTAAAGAATCTACTCGCAGAGGGATTTTGGTACTACGATTAAGAGTTGGTGTTCGAACTCGTTTTGGAGATTCCTGTAGAGTACACCATCCAGAACGCAGTAAAATGCTGACAGTGGCATAGTTGGCTTCTTGTGCAGTTCATCGCGGATGCGGCACATCTCACCATCTGCCTCCTGTTCCTTTTTCAGCTTACGAAGTTGGAAACCTTTCACCTCGTCTTTCTTTACTGTTACTATTACAAATTCAGTGTCACCGACACGATTTCGGTGCGGACATCTACTTAAGGCATCGGCATCGACATGGAGAATACCACTCTTGTGGACGACTTAAAAGCAAGTTCTAGTAGCCAGCAACCAAGTTTACCTTTCGGATCCTTTGTTTTCTGGAGCAAACACAGCGCATGGTGATCCGTGACCAGCACAAATGAATGTCCCAGTAGGTAATGACGAAACTTTTTAATTGCCCAAATGATCGCCAACGCTTCCATTTCTGTCACGCCGTAAGATTTTTAGTTTTTTCCCAGGTTTATGAAGCGTAGGCCAGCACTTTCTTGTCCTTTTTCTCCCCCTGGTATGTAACAGCTCTGAGTCCTAAGATGGATGCATCGGTATGAAGAGATGCAGGTAGAATAGGGTCAAACGTTGTTAGAATTGGCTCCGAAGTTAATCTTTGAGAATTTTAAAAGCTTCGCAACGTTCACACCATCTGAACGGCACTTTGTCACCTGTCAGCGCGTGGAACGGCGCTGCTATTTTGGCAAAATGTTCAATGAAGCATCTGTAGTATCCAGCGAGTCCGAGAAAACTACATACTTCGGTTTTGGTCGTTGGTCTCGGAAAGTTCTTCATGGCAATGACTTTCTCAGGGTCAGGCTCCACACCATTTCCAGAAACTTTGGGTCTGAGATACATGATGCTGGTATAACTGAAGAAACACTTCTTAGCTTGAAGCTTAAGGTCAGCTGATTGCAGTAATTTGAAGATTTCTTCTAACCGGGTTAACATCAGCTTGAACATTGCTGCATAAGTGATAATGTCGTCCAGGTAAATGAGGCACATTTTCCATTTAATGTTTGCTAGAAGAATGTCTAAGGCTCGCTGCATCGTAGTGGGAGCGTTGCAAAGACCGAACGGCATTCTGACGAACTCGTATAATCCTCGATGACAGGAGAAGGCAGTTTCTGAATATCTTCTTCGGCCACCTTCAACTGCCAATATCCGCTAGCAAGGTCCAAAGAGGAGAAATATTTGGCTCCGTTTAGCAAATCTAAGGCCTCGTCAATTCATGGTAAAGGATACTGGTCAGGTACCGTCTGAGCATTGAGCTGACAATAATCAATGCAGAATCGCATACTGCCGTCTTTCTTCGTTACGATGATGATTGGGCTCGCATATGGGCTTTTGCTCGGTCAAACAATCCCATTCTTTAACATTGAGTTCAATTCTTTGTTGATCACCTTACGTAGGTGATGAGCCATGTGCTGGGGTATATATATGAACTGGTTTTGCCCCTTGAGTGTCAATGCAATGTTCAGCAATGGACGAACATCCCAGCTCACTTGCATCGACTGCAAAGATGTCATGATATTTTCGTAGAAGCTGCAACAGTTTGTCAGATTGACCAGCAGTCAGATCAGGGCTGATGTTCCACTCCAGGTCAGGAAGCGTGATTTTTCCCATCTTCATTGTGGCTTCCATCACTTTCTCAGAAGGTAAATCATTGGATTGTTCCTTCAACTGATATTCACTATTGGCTAGATCCGTCATTTTTCCGAGAAGTTGCTCATCTTAAAGCTCAACAGGATATTTGGTAAGGTTTGGCACCATAACCTGTGTGGTATCTTCATTAGCTTTGAGAGTGCAATTTGGACACCTTGCTTCTCGAAGAGTTTGGAGGATCCTTCTATAAACACATCGCAGTTATCGTTGATTGCATCCATTTTCACTTTGATTTATGACTGTGTAAACGGTAGTAGACATTGAAACTTCGCTGAGCGAATCGCGCAGCCCACTACTTGTTGTTACGACTGTCTTCTAGAATCCCGGCAGCTGTAAGCATTACCAGTATAGCGTTATCTGATTCTTTTTCCTTCGCAAGATAATCAGGATTCAGCATAACATGTTCTTGTCACATTATTGGGCATCATTTTCCCAAAGCATTCGAGTTTGGCTCGGAAAGCACTAACTGGTTTCGTACAGTCTGTTTCCCATGGCCAGTTATCATAGCACCTAACAAAAGTTTGTTAGTGGAGTTTGGTAGAGTCGACTGCTGCAGATGAGTCATGTCATCCGGCGTGACAACACTGAGTGTCTGCGCTGGCAGAGTCCAAGTCCCATCACGCATTCTGGTCTCAGATGTTTGAGGCAATAGGTGCCTCCAATGGTCTCAGTAGTATCTTTCTTCTTAGAACAACAGATAACTGATTTATGGCCCGTCTTGCCACAATTCCCGCAAACGATTGAGTCCGGTAGTCAGCAATCCTTATGCACATGGTTCGTACTACCACAGCAAAAACACTTCCGTCCGTAGAGCTGAGTATTTTTTTCTTTCTCGGTTGAGAAGATTGCTGCTCTGATGGTTTCTCATCTTTCTTTTTCGATGATCCATCCTTGGCTGGCTTTTTGGCTGCTTTTCATTCCTGTTTTTGGACTTGTTTTGCTTTCTCGTCCGCCTCGAAAGCAACACAAAAACGTAGCATCTTATCATAAGTAGCGAACTCATGACTGGTCATCCTGGAGAGAATCTTTGGCTGCAAAGCCTGAAGAATGTGTCCTAGTAGGAGTTCTTCATTGATGTTTGGGTCGACACGCTGCCAGAGTCGGGCTTTGTCTTCCATGTATTCATACCTAATATACTGCCACTTTATACCTTCAGCTTAAGACCGTGTTATGGCGACTGCCATTTGTTGTTGCAGATGTTCTGTATTGGCCGAGGAACTTGGTCTTCATGTTGTCCCAGTCTCCACGATCCAACAGTTCTGCATTGCTGGACATCCAAAGCGAAGCGCTTTTCTTTAGCGTACGGTAGAACGTAGTCCGCTTCTGTTTGTCGTCCCATCTTTTGAAACATGGGATTGTCTTGTATTCTTCGATACGAAGATCTGGATCTGTAGTTCCATCGAAGCTTGGCAGTTGCGATCGGCCCATTGTGTGTGCTTAATGCGCAGGTGCCGGCGTAGTATTGTGCGGTGGTAAACATTGGTTCGCTATGTCCGACATAGCCTGCACCATGGTCTTCATGGTATCCATAAAATTCAACATATCATCGTAAGACATCGGTTTCTTGGACGGTGACGTCATCTTCGTTTGCTTTGAAGCACGCGGAGGTTCCTTCGTATTCTTTCGCTTTTTCTTTACCGGATTGGTCGGTATGTAGTGGCATCCGTTCCGTAAAGTTCATTGTTCAGGCATCTTCAGACGCAGTACACAGACCAGAATTCGTATTCAGGACCGTTGATGCTTGTGAGTTGACTGATGTAAAGGAATCGTCGCTCAAAAGTTCTGTGTCGGACATTCAATTGTAAAATTTCCGCAAGTAATACTAAAATGTTTAGAGTTCATGTCAGGTTGCAGGAAAAAAAAATTAGCACGATTTAAAAAAAATTATATTTTGTTAAAATTCGGATAATTGTCCAGCAATCTCCATATAATTAATTTAAAAATCGATTGTAAATACTATGTTTAAAAAAAATTGGAGCCCAGATCCAATCTTTGTAATGTGCAGAAAAAAATGGCGTCATTGAAAATTAAGTTCATTGACGTGGCAATCCGTCAGCGACTTTTTTTTCCGTGCAAGAATGTCTTTTTCGTTGAAAAAAGTTTATTAAAATTACGCAAAAATAGACGAAAAAAAAATAACTCACTGTTCATCTCTGCTTGTAGAAAACCGTCACTTCCACCATGTAAGGGAGGGACCTTCACCATGTAAGGGTCGAGCACGCAAAAAGTAACAATCGGGGGTGAACTGCTTGGCATGCGAGAGGTTGAAATCCCTTAAAATTTCCGGAAATCTTGATTTCTCTTCACAAGCGCGAGTTAAAATGAGAGAGTTAATAATAAATGAATATTTATTATTCGTCGCGTAATTTAAGTTGAAAACAACACTTTAAAAGATCAATGCGTTGATAACAGACCCATCGGAAGCAACTGAAAGGTGTAGCGGCCATTCTGCCCATTCCTAGTTTTCGTAGGCATTAAATATTGTAAAATTTTACTCACCATTACAGTAGTCAATGTTGTATATTATAAAGTCACTATCGTAAGTTAGTTGGCACTCTGTGTAACTAAATGGCTGTTCAGTTGTTAGTTTTACTCATCACTTGCAAATCTACCAAACACTGTTCTTCTGTGTTCCGAGATTCCAACAAAGCTGTTGGCCACATTTACCAGAATAAGCTTATCAGTTAATTCTCGGTGTACATGCAAAACCATCAAATTGTCTAGACGAGTTTGATGCATTGTGCTGCGTAGATAGTTTTTTATCCGGCACATTGCACTAAGTGTCCGTTCACTTGTTGCATTACATGCTGGCAATACTAATAAGAGTTTCAAAAGAGTGAATATCTCAGAAAACAAAAATTTGTCTGTTCTCGACAGACTTTTCACATAGTCAATAATGTTCTCTAAGAAATTGCTATCACCTTCTCTGTTTTCTCTCTCTGCAAAATTGATTGCAAGAGTCACTAGCTGTGTTCTCAAAAGACTAGAATTCAGATCAGCTGTGTAAGTTTTAAGGACAACAGATAGTTCATTTTCATAGTCTTTTCCTTTTACAGCAGAAGTGAGTCTCTTCAATGTTTACGTAGCTTTTGTAGCCATGTTGATTAAACCGCTCTTTGATGCAGTTGGTTATGTAATCTAAAGCTTCTAGTAATATTGCCTAAATAATGCAGCTGGAGATTGTGGGTAATGTGGAGCACATGTACCAGGTTCAAACCTGGAAGGAACTTTACGTCTACGAGGGAGTTCTGGCTCATTTATGTGATTGTCATTTGCTTTTGCTTGTGTGGTCACTTTCTCCCAGAATGAATTAAAGCTCTATTCACTATGCAAACTTGTTCGTGTACAAATGGTCTTCGTTGCTGCCACTTGTCCTTCTACTGCTGACAGCCCAGATTTTTGTAGTGCTCTACTGAGGTTATCACAGTGACAAAAGATAAGTTCTCCCAGCATGAGACCATAGAAAAAAACAAATGTTTCCATCTGTGAAGAAACACCTATTATTCTGGCTTTTATATCGCTGTCTCGTACCCCTTCTGCCAAGCATTGCTCCCATGTTCATTGGAGAACATTGTAGTTTTCAAGAACACTCTTAAATGCATCTGCTCATACTGTCCATCTTTTCAGGCATAGTGTACGAATTCCTGGGCATACAGTAGCCATTTTTTCTTCAGCTTACAAAAAATGGCTTCCCGTTTTGGTGATTTTTTAATTAGCTTTGTCAATTCATAAACATGTAAGATGTGCAGCTCACGGTCTTCCAAGAATGTTCCCCAATTGCTGTTTTCGTTTTTCACTTCTCAAATGCTTTCCCCCGAATAATCAAGACTTAATTCGATTTGTTCAATAATCAAAAATACTTATTTATTAACTCACACCCATCACCTGATATACACAATAGTATCACAATGTAGAAGTCCTAGCTTGGTCATTCACAACCAGCTTGGTCGCATACTAAGACTTGACTCCTTAGCCCAAGATGGCGCCCAGGGTCATCTGTGAAAGAATTCAGCTCAGTCACCTGATCTGAATTCTTTCCCTGATGACCTTGATTTCACCCACCCACCCTGCACTTTCTTTTGTTAAACCCCGTGCGGGGGGGTTTGGGGCAGCCACCTCACACCCCTCCACCGAACTTCCACTTGGTCCCCCAAGCTGGAGTCTGGCAGGCTCACATCTGTTTTTAAAACAAAACAATTAAAACTTACAAATTGTAAAACCAACAAATTAAAATTCAAAAATTGCAAACCCCACCCATCTTCACCCCTCTTCTAATGGCTGCTCCTTGGTGGCACGATGCCTCCCTCCCCTCGGCGACGTTCCGCGGCCTCGGCGCGTCGACGACGGGCATCCTCCGGATCCTGGTCTTCTTCTTCGCGACGACGGTCCATCTCGCGGCTCCAATTACGGCGTCTCGGGCAATCACGCGAGATATGCCCGGCTTCATTACAATTATAGCAGTTCCTGCCTCATTCCGGGGGGAACGGACACCAAGCGGCCAGATGACCTCTACTATTGCAGTTGAAGCACCTGGTTTCCGGGGCTACTTCGGGCTGCGACCGCCCCCTTTCCTCACGAATTATAGCGAAACGTCGGGAACGCTCCTGACGTCGTAGGATCGCCTCCTCATTCCGTTGTTGACGGATGATCACATCCCGC
>JAQIXP010002022.1:0-16279 GCA_034700285.1 Proteroiulus fuscus | reverse complement strand
AGTGGGATCACCCCCCTACCATATGGCATTCATTTGCTGCCTGTAGGGTACTGAGTTGAATTGAATTGAATTGAAAAGTATGTCAAATTAATAGCCCTGGATGCGGCTCCTAACTTTGACAACTGGAACGGTTGCAAAATTAGGAAGCCGGACGTGGTTTTGGATAGTCAGATGGTGGAATTACCAGATAATGATTTATTTCTGAGGACGAACGGGAGGAGGTTATGCCCATGGTGAATTTAATAGTACACATCGATGAGCTGGTGCAAATTCCTGTTTAGACACAAATAAGTGTCAAAGTTAGATTTGAGCTGCCGGTGGAGAAAAATACAATAATGCTAGTGGAGCCTATGCACGATTTATTGGTAAAACAAATTGTGTCTAGCAAAAGGTGTTGTACTGCTTGAGGTAGGAAGTAATGCCGAACATCTTATAATGTTTAACACAATGGCAAGAGACGTTTGGTTGTGATACTGAATGACTGTTGAAACTGTGGTATCTATGAAGGACTACGAGTATTTGTACATAGACGACAACAACTAGGTTGGACAACGATTGGAAACTGCAACAGGTGATAGAAGGAGGGCTTCACAAACCTGCCATCCTAGCCTGGAACATAGGCCTTAACCTGACTTTAGAAGAACGAGCTGAGTTGTTAGAGCTCTTGAAAGAGTTTTGGGACATCTTTGCGATTAATATGTTGGACTTTGGGACTCCGATATAGCGGTCCACAAAATAGATATGCAGGGAAAGCCACCTGTTCATGTACCATTGAGGAGAACTGTGGAATGCAAAAGGAATTAAATGATGATGAATTAGATGCCTTGCTGATGCATGGAATCGTCTGGCCAAGCAAAAGTCCTTATGTGAGTCCGGTGGTGATTGTGACAAAGATAGATGATAAAATGCATTTCTGCATTGACTACAGAAGGCTAAACGAGCAGACGAAGCTTGATCATTACTCTTTCCTGAGGATTGACGACACTCTAGATTCACTGCTAAAAATGAAGTATTTCTCGACATTAGATTTGGCAAGTGGACACTGGCAGCTCTCCATGGCTGAAGAGGACATAGATAAGATTGTATTCTCTTGCCACAGAGGGTTGTTTGAGTTTGTAAGGATGCTGTTCAGGTTATGTAATGTGCCGGCAACAATGCAGAGAGCTTTGGATATCCTTTTAACTAATATCAAGTGGGAGGCTTGCTTGATCTACCTTGATGATGTTATCACGTGTGGAGCACTCTTTCGTATCATGCAGACCTGAAACTCAAGCCTTCAGAATGCTTTTTAGGTTAAAACAAGGTGGCGTACCTTTGCCATATGGTGTCCGGAGCAGGAGTCGAAGTTGACCTGGAGAAAATCAAGGCTGTTAAGGCTGTTCTACGTATTACCTCTAAAAAATATTCCTTCTAAAAGTTACTCTAAAATGCTTTGCTATCTACATGCTGACAAAGCAGTTGAAATATTCTTCTGAAATGGAAAATATTTGGATATTGCAAGAAATGTGTTCAGTGACAAGTTCTTACTGAAATCCTTATAAAATCCCTAGGCATATTTGACTTGTGCTTCTGTAGCTCTGTATGAATAATGGCACCTAAGCACATTTTGTTGTTTTTGGAAAATCTTTGTAATTACTGTCTTATTAATACTGATTATCCTGACAATTTAAATGTTTCACTAAAATTGACCTTTAGTGTACTCCAAGCATTGGTAGTGTTATTAAATGATAGCCTTCAAGACACCAATGCTAATGGTGCACATGTTAATGATTTGAATGAAATATTACAAGCATGAATGCAGTATTGTTTAAAATGTGAGTATTGCAAGTTACAGTTATATCCTGCTGTTTACCCATACATAAGCTTCAGTTAATTATCAACTTGCAGTTAGAACAGCTTAAAGTCAGTTATTTGTGGGGTCCTTACCAACTGAGGCACAATACCCGATGAAACCTATTTGTGTTCTACGTTATCTGAAATGCCTTCACCACCAACTAGATATGCTTACAAATATGAGTAAGTTTCAATAACTACAAAAGAGGATTTAACATGGAAGCAAATATTCATTACTATACTTTATGCAATGCAGAACTTTATAAGCATCGCTTGCAGTCTGTATTTACAAGAACTGGGCTTTATCGCATGTCATGGTCAGTTGCAATAAAGCATCAGGAATGGTTGGACTTGATAAATAACCCACTTGAAGATAAAGCTATTCAAGCAACAGGTCAGTTAAATACTGTTTTTTGATAATATAAATGAAATGCATATTCAATAACAAGTACTTTCATGTTTATTCAGCTACTTCCTAGTTTTTTCAGATGTACCATCTACCACCTACCAAATTTATACAACTACATGCCTTGATACAGCCAATTGCAGTAACAAATTCTGCTATACGTCCTTTAGATGTCAATCCATCATTACATCACCTGATAATTTGATTATAGTAATGCATGTTTGTGTAACATTTGTATGCTTTTGTCCATGTTCTTGCATTCATTAAATACCCTTTTTAGCTATCTAGCACATGGGGCTAGTTTTAGATATATTGCTGATCATTACTGCTGTCACAGTTACACAGTCGCAAAATTGTGGAGCTAGTTTGCAAAGCCATGAGTTGCTGGATGTCAGATTTAAAACGAATTTTAATATTCTCAAAAACTATTGGTATGCTGCTGCAACTTAGTGTGATAAGCAAAACAATTTTAAAAGTACACATAAATTATGGTATTATCAGTCTCACTCCTTTCCAAGCAATTGGTGTGGTAGCTCACATCCTGCTTCAGCAGGAGCAGGCTTGGAAGATAAAGTTTTAACGCTTTCTACCAATGCTTAGACACCTTCATGAGTGCTTACACCTGATTGTGCAAGTCTTCATTTTCTTGTTACACTAGAGCTTCTAAAATTTGTTGTTTAAACAATGGTGTCAGAACTCTTACTGCCAGACAATGTAGATGAAGCAGGTGAAGCTAATGAACTGTTATGCTAAATAAAGTATATATTCAAAACTAAGTGCATGATGCAGCAAATGGTGAATAATCTCAAATATAAACTTGTAGAAGATTGGTTTGAACATAATTCATCAAGTATGGCCTGTGTCTCTGCATTGCTATCTGTTCCATCACCAATTACATGGAAGCTAGGACTATCTGGCATTTCATTTGAGCATTCAATGGAATCTATATTGAGTGTTACTGATTCCTTGAAAGTAAAGTACAATATTTATTTCTAATATTCAATTAATTGCAATTAAATAAACATGACAATACCTCACCATAGCAGTGTTGCTCTATGCATGTTCATTACATGTCTCCACGTTGACCATGAACTGGTGTATTGTCACATTAAATAAATTAATTTTAATCCTTGTATGCCTTGTGTTGTGCACTACTCCATTTATCCTTGTTTTCCTCACCAGGTGAGCCGCTGCTACCAAATTCCTTAATGTAGTTATTCCGGGCAGTGGAATAATTTTTTGTAGTGTCGTTTCAGTATTTACCAGCTTTATTATTTAAGAATTAAATAATTCATAATCATCCCAAAGCATGCAAAGATTATTATTTTATTGGTACTAACATACCTTGAAGCATCCCATACTCCTCTCCTACTGGGTCTTTTATTTCAAAATTTCTCTTAAAGGGGCAAACAATGGAAAAAAATTTTCTAGAGTAACCAAATATGTGGAAATAACTCAATTTTACATACATTTTTTGGACAAGGGATGCAGTCGCCCCCCCCCTGCCTTCCCCTTACCCCAAAAATGACGGGCCTGCTTTAATATGGCATCAAACTTGTCCTTTTTAAAAATTGCATTTTTGTACAAAATGTGTTGTTTGCCATACATAAATAATACACATGTTGAAATATCTGCCACAAACTGCAACCGCCTTTCCTTAGTGAAAGCATTCACCCAGTGTTGGCAGATAAATGGCCGATTCTTAATTTTATCAGCTAAAACATATTTCAACAATTACCAAACCATGTGCAAGTGATTCTGGTTTGTGTAAAATATGCAAATGATTTCCCTATACATACCTTGTTTGCCAGTGACATCACTAGACTGACTATTTTTTGTTTGCTTCCGAACTATTTAAGGAAATAGTACTAATATTTTGTAGTTTATTAAGTTTGTTTAATACTAATAAAAGAAATGAGATGCTAAAGATAGAAATGCTTATGGAATGTCCAAACCTATTTTAAGCAGATGACAACCATATCCAACGTAGCCAAATTAAAATAACCTGAATGAGTCCCTAGCCCCTAAAAATCCCTATTAAATTGTGAAATATAATAGGACAACACTACCTTCAGAGTATTCTGATGCTTCTGAATACTCTGAAGCTTCAGAGTACTTTTTTCAGAGTTTAAGAAGGTAAGATTTCAAAAGACAAAAATCTCTGAAAATCAATTTCAGAGTGCGTTTTGTCAGCATGTAGAACAGCCTTAAAGGAGTTTCCACGGCCAACCACAAAGACTCAATTGTGGTGTTTTATTGGTTTAGCCAGTTACTACAAGAGGTTTATCGAACACTGCCAAGATTGCTTTGCCACTGCATCGATTGATCAGAGAGAAGTCTTTTATTGTAATGCAAGGTGCAGACTCGCATTTGAGAAGCTTAAACCTCTGTTGATATATGTGCCAATTTAGACAATGTTTGTTTCCACGCAAATGATATCATTGCACATGGACGCATCTACATAGTGCCTAGGAGCAGCCATGTATTAAGGAGAGCAAAAAGACAAAAAGGTGCTTGTCTATGTGTCCATGTGTTTGAATGGTTACAAGAAGAATTATGGCATTCCTGAGTTAAAAGTTTTGGCCATAATTTGGGCAGTTAAAAAGAACAGGCACTATCTTATTAATCAACACTTTAATATGGTGACAAATCATCACTATCTATGCTTGCTTCAGAAAATGAAAGATTCATAAGGCAAGCTGGGGAGGTGGATGTTGGAGATGATGGAATATTAGTATACAGTCATGCAAGAATGGTATTTTGCATGTTGAAGCTGATGCCCTTTTAAGGTGTCCACTGCAGCAGGCAGCAGGAGAAGAAGATAAAGTCAATGTCACAGTAGCAATAGATGTAATTGATTTGTGGGATACAGTATGCTTCAAAGAGAAGCAAGCATTGGACAATTACGCAAGTAAGAATCTCCAGGAGCTTTTATGTGATGATTGTAGAGCAGTGGTCGAGGAGAATCACAGTATAGTGAATAGCCTGCTTTATCTACTCGTATACTCTGGTGAGTGATGATGATTTCCATCAGAGATTGGTGCTGGAGGTGCCCAAGGTTCAGAGAGAACAGATTATGAAGGTGGGTCATAATTCTGACATAAATTGTCATTTGGGGACTGCAAAAATGTTAGTCCTCATCAGGAGGACTTTTTTACTGGCCCGGTATAACAAAAGACATTGAGACAAATGTCCAAACCTGTGACAGTTGTCAGCAAATAAAGCCTTTGAGTTGAAAAAGGCCAGGGCCTATGCAGTCGATAGTACCAAAAAGACCACCTGCAAGCCATTGTGGTCTTGACTTCATAAGACTGCTGCCAAAGTGGACGAATGGTGTAAAATACATCTTGATGTATTTTACATCATGATGTAGTATGATGATGATGATGTAGTATGATGATGTAGTATGAGTAGGATTTTGAGAAAAGGGACCGCTTTGTCATTTCAGAAGTTTCTTCTGGAACAGATCATCTTTCGCTTTGGATGGATTCGAAACTTGACAATTGATCAAGGGACAACATTCACAGGAGGTGTGGTGCATGAGTTTTGTCGGCAATTTAACAAACCATCGTACAATGACTCCTTATCATCAGCAAGAAGATGTGTTAAGGGAGAGAGCCAACAAAACACTGAAAATAATGGTACAGGCATTTCTGGATCTGCTCAAGCAGCAGACAGATTAACCCAATTGGTTGGATCGACAGGCCATGGCATACAACACAAGTGTACAGGCCTCGGTGGGGTATACACCATTCTTCTTGATGCATGGCTTAATGCAATTACGACACTGGAGAGTGTGTTGCCATCTTCGCTGTTGCTGGTTGGTGACCCACCAGTTGAGGGAGTTTTCTCACGGGCTATGACAAAGCTGATGGATAGCCAAGCACGTCAGAAAAATGCCTACAACTGTACTCATAAATATCATGCAATTTGACATCAACAACCTGGTCGAAGATTTGGCGCCGATCAAAAGATTGACCAAGAAGCTGCAACCACTTTACATGGGTTTAGCTAAGGTGATCATAATCAGTGCGGATGGCCTGAATTGCACATGTGAATGCCTCAATGTGCAGGGACAAACCAAGCAAATGTTACATCATATTTAAAGGCATAAGAAATATAAAGTACAAAATCCAATAATTCGAATGAAGATCAAGAAAACTGCTGATGGACATGCCGTAGTACTAGGGGTTCAGTTGATGGACACTAAGTTGAATTTGGTGGATGAAGAGAAGTATGAGCTCAGAAAGGAGATTGATCTCTGGAATCCACAAAAATTCTGGTGTGACAAGCCAACTTGACAGGCATATCAAGTACAGAGCTCAAGGAAGTACGACCAGCACATGAGGATGGGGAAAGGTCTTAATTGGGTAAAACCTATCAGGGAGCTGGATCCTGCATGAACAGAAAACAAGAAATATTGCTGGAAGAAATTAGTTCTTGAAGTATGGACCTTAAAAGTTCTCTTTTTGAGCTAACCAAGCTAAGGTGGTGTAGTGGTTAACACAACCGCCTGGCATTTGGGAGACCTGGATTCAATTCCCAAGGTCGGCTGCCTTGAATTGGTTTTCGTGGTTCCCATGGTCCTTCCAGGTGAATGCTTGGGCAGTTTCAATTACCCTGCAAGTACCCTCCCACCTTCCCACCCACCCACCCCAGAAGAGCACTAAAGAGCGAATAGCTTGTAGCCTGGTAGGGGAATGTACGAACAAACAAACAAACTTTCTAATTAATTTTGGCAAAAATAAAGGTAAATAACCATGTTTAGTTACTAATAAATTATTTCACACTAGTTTTTCAAACAGTGAAAAATGAGTAGGATTTAGCGAGTTTAGAGGAAAAATTATCGTGATGGTGAATTTGGCCATGGTGTGTGTGTGCCAAGACATGGCATCTAAATAATCTTAATTTAATAACACAACTGTAATGTGTTATGTTTTTGATTTGGCTAACTGTTAAAGAATGGTGATAATCTAGTAAATTTTGGATAGAATCAAAATTTGGCAAAGTAAACAATGGTGGTTGCAATTTCTGATGAGAACATGCATTTGACTAACATTTGGTGTATGACAATCTGTCCTGGTGGATAACTCTCGTATTATTGAGGCAAGGGGAATTCAGATGGTGGTTCTGTTTTTCACCCCTGGTGGCATAGGCGCATTTAGACCTGCTGTTAGGGGGGGGCCGGTGGAATTTTACCATGTATTTCAGATTTCAAGGGGGTCCTGGGCCCCTAGGGCCCCCCCGTAAATGCACCAATGCCTGGTGGTAATGATTTTCTATATTTTCCATTCACTGTTCTTTGATGGCTGAAAGAGGGGAGCCAGACCTGTTCGGGTCAATGCCATCTGATTCCAAGATGGCCATAATCTGCATCTTCTTGGTTCCAGAGAGTCAAGCAGAGCACATCACTCGATTCGAGTGGTGTGGTATTGTGCCACTAGAGGAGACTGAGGCATTCTCCAATGTCTCTGGACCAGAGGTGGAACCCATGCCGGAAGTCGAAGATGAGGGTAGGCAGTCCAATTCCACCATGAAGATGGTGGTGTTGGACAAACTGCCCGAGGATACCAAGGAGGCAAACAAGGCTGACGTCCTGGAGTTCTACATAGTGATAGGTGCAGACAACTGGGATGTGCTGCCCATCAACACCAGCCCACTGGAAGGATGTCCTATGGCAGAGGAGCAGTGTGAGGTCATCCGGCGTCAACATGACCTCACGTGACGCACAAAATGACGTCAGAAAGATAAGGTCAAGCGATCTACAAGGGCCTGGAGAAGAAGCCCTTGTCGGCCTTCACCCAGAAGGTGAGGGATCGCAAAGCTTAAGCCATTGCAGTACTAAAACCAACCCAAGAAACAGAGCCAAAGGAGACGAATGAGTCAAAGTGTAAGGGCTTCAACTGTGGTCATTTTTGTCACGTAGCAGCCGAATGCCCTGAGCCAGCAAGTAGGGGTAGTGTCTACTACCACTGCCAGCAGAGTGGACACAATCGTCATAACTGCCCTCGGACAAATGAGAATCCCCAAGAACCAGCCATCTCCATCAAAGTACCAAAGCTGGATGGTGACCTGGAGAGGGCGGAACAGTGCAGCAATGACCAGCCAACCAGCGGGGCTTGACAGCATATGTCAATGTACCGTGACCAAGGGCCAGTCACCGTAGCCCAGACCCGAGGATGGAGAAGACCCTGGATCGTCTCTGTAGGAAGAGGCGGCCCATTTAAAATTTTATTTAACAATTCTGTGCTTTAATTTTGTACAGTTTTAAATTTATTTACTGTCTTTGTAGGATCTGGGGTCATTGGGGCACTCCCACTTGGAGTGCCAAGGCGCTAAGGCATTCTTATCCATAAGTAAGACAAATTATTACTTTCAAATCGTACCTTCTTTTATATATTTAAGGTGTGTACAAAACACTTAAACTGACCTTATGTAGAGATCTTCCTTTTATCCATAGATTTCAATCTACTTTTCCCTAAGAGTGATCACTTAAGACAAATATTTGTAGGATCTGGACCATATGGTCATTCCCAAAAATTTCACACTAAATCATGTGATAGAAACTGAGGTAGTCTGTATTGGTGATAAATGAACTTATGAATTTAAGTGAGCTATTAGGCATATATAATTTATAAAAGAATAGCAAGTTTAACTTTTGAAACACTGGTATTCGCGAGCATAACAAGATATAAAATATCAATACAAATTTAAAAAAATAGTTACTGTGTCTCCACAAGCACCGTTGCCCTCCTTTTATAGGCATTTTAAGGATGCTAGAATTCTTGCACCGTAGCTTGATATATCTGGTAAAAAAACCTATGGTGTAAATAACTTAGCTATGACACGTGGTGAAATCAATCTAGCTACAACACTTGGTGAAATCACTTGTGTAAAGGTGAAATAAAAGTGAAATAGAAAAAGTATATTGAAAAGAATATAAAAATAGGTATCATAAAGCAGGATATTGCAGCAATGCTTGGTGGAGGGGGGTGTAAAGATTGGCACCCAAACCACCCAAGGTGATCTAAGAAATCAGGTGTTGGGTTTGCTTGGGGGAAGATTCAATGATTCATGTCATCATCAGTGATGGAATTTGGTGGTGGCCAAATTCTTTCACTGATGATGACAAGTGCCATCTATTTGGGATGAGTAATGACTTGAGATCCAGAGAGAGCACGTGTGTTTTGTACATTCTTTAGTTTTAAATCTACAGATAAGTGCAGGCCTGGAGGAAGGCCTGGCCTTTATTAAAGGTCTGTATAAATAAGAATCAAGTATAGTAGTGAATAATTACAAGGAAAGTTTTAGCAAATTCTACCTGTGATTTGGTAACTCAGTCTTGTTCAGGGAAAATCCTATAGCTATTTGTGCTACAACTTCTACAATTAATTTTTGACAAGCTATGCATGCAGGTTCAGCGTCATGTACGTATTAAATTTTAAGATTATAATCAAAAAACTACAAAACCCATGCAGCAGTTACAAAAATTAATTTTTAAAAGAATCTTATAATATCTAAGTTAATTTCACTGGCCTCGATCGCTCAGTCTCGCTCAGCTGCGTTCGACTCATTTCTGTCTTGGATTTTTGTGAGAGCCATATCCTGAACATATAGTTCACAACTTTTGCACTACTTCAGCGCCCTCTCTTAACAACAAGGTACAACTCACTAAGGGTACTTGTATTAGTAGGCTTACTGGACAGACAGAGTAAAAGCTTGAGTGTCAAACTTAAGGACTTTGTTTAAAAAATAGTTCAAAAGTATTGTTTTGTACTATTGTGCAACAATTGGAGCAAAACATCTCCTCCAGGAACGTCCTGGCAAGTGTTTCCAAAAAATAATGATATAAGGAAATTGTGGATTGTAAAAATTTGACATGATAAAGGGCCTCTTTTCCATTTAACTAAATCTCCAAACGTTTCCACTGCACATTTTTTGAAAAGTGATTTAATCAGGGCAAATCCTTTACATCAAGCTAAAATAAAAACACTGTAATGTACAGCTATCCCATCAATGTTCTTATTGACAAATAAAGAACAGGTAAGTTATTTTATATAAGCCCTGAAAAAATGACTGAAGGAAATCAGTGGTTTCTGCAGTTTTCTTGGGTTTTTCTTCAGTAATTTTTGAACTGGGTGTGCTGCACATATTCTCAATGTAGTATTTTCAAACAGGCGGATTCCCGTAGTACACGACGTGAACGATATTATGCTACAAAATGTAGAAAAGTACTCAGTGAGGATGCAGCTGGATTTTCAGGAAATTTAGTTGATGTAATGGTAAGTATTTACTATGAATTTGCGATGCTTTTACACAATTGCCTTCAGTACAAGTTACCAATTTATTAAAATAGGAAACCACCAAAGATGACATAAATACCAATGAAGCAATTTTTGAAACACCCAAAGACACTATTAGGAATTTACAGGAATCAAATGCTTAGCTGTTACAAGAAATTGCACAGCTTAACAATAAGTAAAGCAGTTTAAATTTGTAACATGATAAACTTTAAATATAAACACAAAAAAGTAAAAAACAATTAAAAGTAGGTAATAGAGCATATCTACAAAATGAAAAAGCAAGTCTTAAAAAGCAGGTTCTTACCTTTGAAAGTATAAAACATGCTAACAATTTGCTCAGCTGTTATATTGGTTTTCTGAATGAAGCCGCTTTTACAGTCTTTTCAAAGTACCTGAAAAGCCAGGCAAAAAATTTAACTTATTGGAAAGGTGACCACACTGCAACAAGTGCAAAATATATTGTACTAGGGAACAAGAAACCTAGCATGCCAAGTACGAGGTGTGTACAAAAAGTATCAGGCTTTATTTTTTTATTGAGAAATATTCCACGCAAATATCTGCAACTTGGCATGGTGCAACATTGGGCTTTAATTTATATGCTCTGAATTTTTGGCAACACTGCGATGACGTCATCATCGGTAAGATCGCTGCATGTGAGGGCAAGTGGCTGTTACGTGTCGCATTCTTTTTTTGCTGCATTTTTAACAAACATGTCGGAAAGTGTGGAACAGCGATATTGCATTAAATTTTGTCAAAAACTTGGAGATAACCAGACAGAAACGATCAGAAAGATTAAAGAAGCATTTGGCCATGATGCTATGGGTAGGAGTCAGATCCAGGAGTGGTTTAACAGGTTTAAGAAAGGGCGAACATCAGTTAAAAGTGATCCTCGTTCGTGGAGACCGTCAACCAGTTGGAATGAGCTAGTCATCAAAACGGTGCATGCTGTTATCATGGAGGACCGTTGCCTAACCATTCGTGAAATTTCAGAAGAGCTTGGAATTAGTGTCGGGTCTGTAGACTGGATATTGAAGAAAGATTTGGGCATGCTGAGAGTTGCAGCCAAATTTGTGCCAAAGTTGCTTTCACGTGAACAGCAAAAACTTTGCCTATCAATTTCCCAGGACATGTTGGACTGTGTCAACGCTGACCCAAACTTTATGAAAACTATAATTATGGGAGATGAGTCTTGGGTGTATGGATATGACCCTGAAACAAAGACCTAGTCATCTCAATGGAAGCACACAACGTCCAAAAGGCAAAAGAAAGCCCAACAGGTCAGAAGCTAAGTGAAAGTTATGCTGACAGTTTTTTCGATCATCGAGGGGTTGTGCATCATGAATATGCACCTGAGGGTCAAAACATCAATAAAGAATATTATCGAGAGGTTATGCGACATCTGCGTGATGCGGTGCATCGGAAAAGACCAGACTTGTGGCAGTCGAAAACTTGGAGGATTCACCACAACAATGCAGCGGCCCACACTACACACATGGTTCAAGACTTTCTGGCTAAACATGGAATTACACAGGTCCCCCAAGCTCCGTATTCACCAGACATGGCCCCCTGTGACTTTTGGTTATTCTTGAAACTCAAACGTCTACTAAAAGGGTCACGATTTGATGACCGAGATGAGATAATTCAGAACGCGACGACACAGCTCTTGGCCATATCGCAAGACGACTACAGAACCTGTTTTCAGCAAAGGCAGGAATGCTGGGCAAAGTGTGTTCAGTCTTAATGGGCCTACTTTGAAGGAGATTAGTGGTAAATCTCATAAACCTGCATACTTTTGTCCTACCGGACAAAGGCCTGATACTTTTTGTACACACCTCGTAGGCTTTCAAATCAAGATAATTTGGTCCTAGTATTATTGCACTTAAGACTTTGGTCTGCCCTGTATCAAAATTGCTCGTATTTTTGGTATTATTGTATCTCAAGTAACCAGTATATTTACTACATGGATATGCTTTATTTGTCATGAGCTGCGAGAAATGTTCCTGGTCCCTTAAATTGATGTTATCAGAAAAACCACACCAAAAAGTCTTAAAAATTACCTTGATATAACCTTATTATTGATTGTTCCAAAATTAAAGTCCAGAAACCTTACATGTAAAAAGCACAGCGTGAGTTATTTTCTTCATATAAACATAGTAACACTTTCAAATTTATAGTGGCAATCATGCCAGGTGGTTTAATTTGCTTTGTCTCTGCCTTATTTAGGGGTGCAACATCTGATAAGCAAATAGTTTGCGAAAGTGGATATATTGATGCCAGGGCACAGCATTATGGCTGATAAGGGTTTCAAGCTTGAGGATGTTTTACCTGAAGAAGTGTCCCTTAATGTGCTGCCAAAATTCATGAAAAAAAAATGTGCAAATGCCTAAAGATGATGGGGAGAAAGCAATCCAATGAATCAAAACATAGAATTTTAGAAAGCCCTATTCCCTTCTCAATGTGTGATGTTGCAGATGCAATGGTAACAGTCTGTGCCCTGCTCACAATTTTAAACCTGCTTTAATAAAAGCTAATGAATAACTTCATAGTAAACTCAGATAATAATTTTGTTTATTGTATAGTTATGTAAAATGTAAACACGGAAATAAAATAAATTTTGTACACTGGTGTTAACAGAATAATAATTTTATTTTGCACAAAATTTGCTATTTAGATATTCACAGTCTTATTCACAAGTCTGCTGCAATATATCTTTTCTGTAAGCACAGTGAACATTTGCTTACAACCCGCTTCAAAATAATTTCTGGAATTAATGCAAACTTTAAAAAATGTGTAAGCTTTTGCAGACACTGGATCCAGAAATTGTTATCAAAAAATATTCTTTCTACAAATAATTATTTTTGCATGTAGACAACAGTCACACCAGTTTACATTCAAAATTGCTATTTGTCCCTGAACCTGAAAACAAATATAATTCATAACTTTAAAAATGTTATCTAAATATTTTACCATGCAAGTTACTTACTTAGTAATAATAATCTTGTTTCCGTTTCAGCATGGGTTTATTGTTGACAAGGTGGCAACAGAAATGTTTATCCTCTGAGGCATTGAAAATGTTGGATTCTCACTTTGAATAATAACATTTTACTTCAATAAGTCCATCTTCTAAACTGCCAGAAAGGTCCCTGACAATCTTATCTACACTGGCAGCCAAAAATGATGCTGAACCCATAATATGAAATTCTGTTTTTTCAACTGTAACAGGTTTGCCTTCAATGAATTTTGCATTAATGTGTTTTTTAATGGCTTCTTCCATTACCTTGCTATAAGCAATTTATCTGGAGATGGTCTATTGACTGTGGGCACACAATGGTTTTAAGTATGCTGTCAGGGCTTCAACAGCATTTTGCAACCCTTAAATGCAAATATCAATCATATTATTATTGGAGATATCATTGAATGGTAGATGCTTGGATGTCATGGCCTGCATTGTCATCTGCACACCCTTGTCTAAACCAAACATAATAAATTTCTTTTTCACATTGTGTTTCTTAATACTTTAATAAACATTTATTTCCATCCATGCTATAAAACCTTCTATTTCTTGAAGTTTGGTCTGCACATAGGAACTTGTCAGGACTGTTGTCTTGTAAGACTGAAAAATGGCTTTTACGTCTTCAGATTCGCAGGATTGAGGAATCCTGGGCTCGCGTCTGTCATACTTTTCTATAGTATGCCTCTTGTTCTTTTGATGTGCCATTATTCCCTTTTAAATGACGACAATAAATACATATATCAATATTATTTCTACTGCATAGTGTAAATGTGAATCCCAATTTTCATTCTTTAGTTTACTATCTGTGATTGACATTGATTTAAAATATTCTCTAGTTTTTTTGTATTGGACCCAGCTTAAATGGATATATCTAGCAACATTTAAAATCTGTGCAAGTTTTGTCACTTGCAACCTCTTTGAAACACAGGACATTGAAGTACAAAAGGACTTGTAGTAAGGCATCAATGTGGTGGCACGTAGCAGAAGCACTGCAAGTAAAATAAGCAAAATCTCTTAACTGTCACATATTTGCAATGGAAAAAAACGTGCTTATGCTAAATAAGTATTAATACTAACCCTGCTGGGCAGTGACAGTATCCATCCCAAATTTCTGTTGGTCCTAATATAATGGAGACAGTATATGTTCTTGTTCTTTGGGATGGGGCCACTTTGGCTTTTGCAGCATACAGCGAATTGTCCACACTAGCAACTAAAACTTCAGATACATAACCTTCTAAAGCATATCATATCCTTTTATCTGAATCATCTTTAATGTTTGGTAAACCATTTAAATTTTTTGTCTGAATGAATGAAAAACTATTAACATTTATTGCACTGACTGCTATTTATGTCTACTTGCACATACGTGTACCCCAAATAAGTTAACAACTTTCAGGCACCAGGTGGCGATACTGTTCTGCACATGTTGAGATTGTAGTGCAAAAGTTGTGAGTTACTTAGGCCAGAGAGTGAGTCGAGACCCATCGACACTCAGCTCGTCTCCTTGATTTACATCATATTGGGGCCCGGTAATTTCTAATTTGACTAATATTTTTGAAAAATGCTAAATTAAAAACAAAAATTATTTCAAAATCAATTCCCAAAATGAGAAATAAAATATAGGTAACTAATAGCCTATATTTCAATATGAACAAATATGGTACTTTTTAGGTGTTTGATGGTATTTTGGATAGGGGTGGAATTTTGAGTTAATATTTTGACAACAGTGCCCTCTATTTTTAGTGATAATTTCTGAAATTTTTATAACTTCTGGGGAATTCAAGTTTTGGAATTACTGGCACAGTTGGGCATTTTACGCAGCATCCCCTTATGCATTTTATTTCTAACCTTTGTTGAGAGTGGAATTTTACAATACTAAATAATGAAAAATAGTGAAATTTCTGGGAATTTTGGTTAATTTTGTGAAATTTCTGGGAATTTTGGGTTAATTTTACGAAATTTATATTAATTTTGAGCTAATTTTGGAAAATTTGATTGGAGTCGTGAATAGTTTCTTGAATTTTAATAACAATATCTAATTTCCACCGTAGCAAGAATTTCATAGCCATTTGGCACCCCTTCAAGAATAATGATGGCAAAATTGTAAGGGCAAAAAATAGGCTTAACGACGTAGGCCTATTTTCTCTTTCCTAGTGTACGGTAACCATAAAATGTTAGTTTAAAAATGACATCAATTTTGAAAAATTGTAAACCTTCAAGTTTCCAACAAATCGTAATATCTATAGATTTCATTGAAAAATCATTTAGATATTAGGTGATGTTTTACCCCCCACCCCAACTTATATAAAATACTGTATACCTAGATGCTCACTAGATGGCTCTGCCCTTACAAAAAACTTTATGCTTAATTGTGGCAAAAAAATTGTGCACAATGCTGTCAAATTTTATGCATGGCTGTGCACAGGATTGGCACTTTTTTGTGCACAATTTTTTGGGCTGATGTTTTTGTGCACAATTTTTGTGCACATTTTTTGTGCACAATTTTTTGTGCACAATTTTTTGTGCACAAAATTTTGTGCACAAAATTTTGAGCAAAAATCAAAATAGAAAAATAATTCTTATTAGTTCTACTATTCAGTAAATCCTACTTATAACCCAAGCCTAACCTACCGAACATAGCTTTTATTTATTAGATCCTAACCTAATCCTAACCTAAACCTAATTCCTACAAATTCTATATATAAGCTCGGTGCATGAACTCTA
>JAQIXP010002021.1:0-16281 GCA_034700285.1 Proteroiulus fuscus | reverse complement strand
GACAAGTACCTGTAAATTGTCATTAAACTCCTGTAAAATAGGAGGAGTTACCTGTCATTGTAAAATACAGCAGTCACCTTCATGAAACACAAAACTGTAAAATTGTCACCTATCACCTATAAACTTGTCGACTTGTCACACTTGTAAAGTTTCATGAAACAGGGCCCAGGTGGATGTATTCTTGACCATTTTTCTGTATGTTATTTTCATTATCATATAGGCCTATCAAAACAAAATCCTATTTACATTCAAGCACAATGTTATTATTAATTCCATTAGTACAATGTTTTTGGCGGCAAATAAACAAAGGAAGAAAACAATATGGTCAAAGCAAACAAGAAAATATTAAACCTGGTCTAGCCTTATCCTTTAGTTTATAGTTAAATAAACTAAGACTAACCAGCCAGCACTCAAAAACAAGTCATTTAATGAATATTGATGAAAAATGTTATTAGCTGGTAGGCCTATAATGAAAAACAAGAAAAAAATCTTGTTTAAAAAATCAGCTTGTGATAATTTATTAAACTTTTCTCACTATAATAATAGTTAATGGCGTGGGCTCTCTAACATGGCATTTCTAGTTAATTTATCGATTAATGAACGTGACCTCAGTCTTACAACAGTCCATATAATTTACTAAAATGTTTTCATAAAACACATTATGGTATCTAATCTGCTGAAGTACATGGCCAGTTCCCAATTTTCATTAATTCAAATATATTTAAATATAATAGTAGGGGCCTACGAATCTGTTAATTTTTAATTATAGGAATATAATACTTACAGAAATCAGCTGTGCAGTATTGCCTAAGTAACTCTGAATCACTGCATGGTTGGCAATCTGGAAAAACAAAACAAAAAATTAATATTTAAATAAAACATCAAAATTAGAAAATAACATAATTAAATGTCTTATTACTGCTACACAAATCCATACTAGAAATTCAACAACCATTCTGAAGCCTATCAATACTAAGCCTAAGTAAAAAAAACCAAGGTTTTCCAGACAAGGCTTATATTTTTCAATAATTAGGGCTTTAAAAATAGATTCTAGAAGGTCTATTTAGTCACCTGTGACGGACGTTTATTTCTTAATTAGGTTTTTTTAAGACTTAAGCGGGTACAAACACTGCTTGCATACAAAATGTGGCCATAATGGAATCCTCCTTCGACCAATCCTCATAGATTTAGCTCCAATGTGACAAATTACAATTTTCAAAAATGGACTTGTTATCTGACAACACCAGCTGATAACATTCGAATGCAAGTTTGTAATTGGAAAATAGGCCTACTTACGAGTAATCTTGTACATGCATTATCATTTTCTAATTAAATTCCGAGTTAAAATCAAGATTTGCTGTTTCATTTAGCCGATTTGTGGCTTAGTTTCATTATTTAATTTTTACGCAATAATAAATTTGCTCCTCAATAGGAGCTATGGTAGGCCTAGCATCTTGATACATGCTAACATATCGAAATCACAATTGGCATTTTACGACTAACCAGTCCACTCATTTATCGAACATTGGTCAATTTAACAATAACAAAGTATCCGTACATAAACAAGCATTTTCACACAGGTACATGTACGAGGCGTGGTCACTTTTTTAGAAAAATAGAAAACAAGAAGAGGGGAAAAGAAAAAAAACAAAGATGGCAGCCATATTCTTTTCTTGCTATGGCACGACCCCCAAAAATTACATTTAAAAAAACAAGACCCTAACAACAAAACCATGAAACAAAGAATAGACGAATGTAATAGAGTGAGGAAACCATGGTGAGGGGACATAGCCCTTAAGGCTAATATCGTGTTCCTAACAGCGGGCAGTCGCTTAAATCCACCCTTAGCCCAGGGTTATTCAGGGCATAAAAAAATTCAGAAAATTTTTTTCAAATGGCATGAGCTAATAAATAGCGACGCCAGACAAGGTATAGAAGATGGAGGTTACACAGGTAAAACACATTCTTCACAGGTTACAACAGGTCACGTGGTTTTCACTGTGCAGAAACTTGGTTTTAGTAGTTACCTAGCTAATGCATTTTTGCCCCTTCCATACCTCCAATTTTGTAATTTTAAGAATCACTATTATGACAACCATTTATTATGTGTTGAATAATTTCAACTACAGTTTAGACCTTACCAAAATGGCGGCCCATGTTATTTGCCATAGACGCATGGCGCCATCTATGATGAATACTAATTAACCCATATTAAAATGGCCAACATTTTTTTGTCAAAATGGTGCAGTATGGGAGTAGGCCTACTGTTGTGGCCATTTGTTACCAACAATTTAGGTTCGAATCTAACAGCGTTTTTGTTGTAGCATCTGCTGTTTTTGCGTGTAGGATAACGACGCAGGGTAACCCTTTGGTTACCCACTCGTGATCTACCGAAATAGGCCGTAGAATTCCAAATGAGATCACAGAAATTACGGAGCTTTCCTGGGGCCAGTTTTCTCGCCACTTACGGGTAGGTCATAAGTGTTAATTGAGGAAAAAGTGGTCCCAGGAAAAGTTGTTACAGGAATATCACGGAGAGCAGATCATTTGCGTTTTCGCAGTTGGGTTCTAACATCTGTGACCCTAGCTGGGTAGGCTACATCACCTTTTAAGTGGCTGAACATTATAAAACCTGGTGCAATTCCAAAGACTATATAATTCTATTACCGTATAATTGCCCATAGGTCTATTAAACATAAAAAGCTTTCTTGAAAACAGCATGCCGATATAAGTGTCTAGGCCTAAGTTCTTGCACCAATTTCTCGTAAAATAAAGATGGCATCGCAGCCTGAAGTAGAATCTCTCATCTTAACCTATACCACGCTTCAAAAAATGGTTATATAAGTTTCAAACATTGTTGCTGACCACAACACTATTTCCCCGAGGAATAGCCAATGGCAAACGAAAAGCGCCATTATCTTTAAATTTGGGGCAACCCACTTTAAAATTGTTAGACGTAAGGCACTGAAAAAAAATACAGTAGAAACGGGATTTTTCATTGCCTCTAATAACACAGGAACTTTATATACTGGACACACCCAAACATTCTTGTAATTTTCTACGAAATACCAGCAAGTAGTAAACGAACACCTTTAATTATAGGAATTGTGCATAAGCTTCCCAAAAAATGTGCAAGTCTGTAGTAGGCCTACCTGCACTAGATATAGACTGTACTGACTAGATGCTGCTTGGTTTTGTAGTTCATTCTTTTACTGAAACTTGGTAATTCTTTGTAAAGTATAGATTTTAACGAGATACTTATACTGCGCTAGAAAATTTCTCAGTTAATCATGAATTTATTTTAATGGGGAAATCTCATCTTATAGTAAGTTATTTTTAAAATAAAAGCAAAGATAAATTAAATTAATGCGGCCTACAAGAATTGAAATTAAAATCTGAATCAGACTTACCATTAAAGGGACAGTCTCACTTTGAAACAAGTTAGTTTTAAACAGTACACAATTACTAGATATTAATTTCTGTGCCAATAATAATTGCAGCAAAGTTTTCGTTTTGAAGAAATCACGCAGTTTCCAAAATGCACAGTAGGCGCCATTTTCCTTAGCCTTCAGCTGCTTTCGGCATGCTTTAGAGCAATGTGGCGCCCCCTAGCACATGTACGTCTATGGCCTCACGAAAGCTCCGCCTTCATTCCAATAGAAGGCGCCACTATGTTTTACTAAACATGGCGTCTATTAAGGCTTCGCTTTGCCAACCAAATCCAGGTATTCGGATCATTTTATTTATTGATAGATACATGCATATTGTCAAATGCAATCGCAATTTCCATTTTAAGTATAATTTTTCACGCTCTTTTTATTAAAATCAACTAGTTTGAAAGTGAGACTGTCCCTTTAAGTCAATTTAAGTTTACAAAAGCTGTCTTCACTAAACAGAGACATACAATAATGCATGGCGAGCAAATACACATAGTTATTGCTGCTTTGGAGCTAGACGAGCACGAGACTTGCACGTGTAAAATTAAGCAATTTTCTAGAGAATATGCACGTGCAAGTCTCGTGCTCAGTTGGCTCCGAAGCAGAAAAACGAACAGACCTCATTTATCAATGGAAGTTTTGTATGTGTGCAATACATTCCATTTGTTGTAAAACGACTGGAAAATAGTTCAAAATATGCCCACCATTCTCCACTAGTGAGCAATATGGTGCTGCCCATGCTCATAAATCTCATGTTTATGACTAATTAAAACAAATTAGCAATTTAATTACCAATTTCTCAATCAAACTGGACAAAGATTCATAAAACATGGCCATCATAGTAATGCAGCTCTAGTAATGCAGAAGTTTCTAATCTACAAATAAAATAACGCTGATTGGCCCAAGTCCAGATCCCTCTTTTATCGAACAGGGTATAGAAAGTATTAGAAACACGTTCAGTGTCATGAAAGCATGCATGCCTTATTCCAACAACAGATTGCTTTGACCATGTGTTTGTATAATTTGTTTATCAATTAACCCTTTGGGAATAATTGTGCCATACAAGATGGCGTTTTAATTGTTACTTAATATCATTTTTAAGGTCCCCCGTTGGTGCAAAAAAAACTGACCCAAAAAGCAGGTGCCATGATCATATTAAAATTGGTGCAACAACCGTGTTTGTTGATGATCGCGTGCTGCAGGTAGTTGCGGTGGGACCGACCCCTCCTCCTCCTCACACGGTCAACAGCTGTTTTTTTCTATTTTAATAACCATATGAATTTCTCCATTTATTCCTGATTGTTTATCAACAGCCAAATTACGTCGCCAGAGCACAAACACGCAATTAGGCATTCAAAAAACAGAAAAAAACAAAAACTGCATTGTCGAAGCATCAAGCCTGTTACAAAATACCAAAACGAAGATTATAGGTAAGGCCTACATTGTACAAGAAGTCTATAGGCCTATAATCCATATTTTACCACCTAGCGGTCAGGAAGGACACTACGAACAGTCAATAATGTGCTATCTGAAACTATGTAAATCTTGGCTGGTATTTTCAGGTAGTTCCCTTCTTGGCCACTAGGTAGGCATGCATGGTAAAGTTTACACTAACATAATTATATTTTTCAAGGATTTGATTAATTATTTTCTTATATTATAGACAACTGTTACTAATTTTCCAGAATCCGTTGCCAGAGTCAATCAGCTTTAGGGATTGCTAAGCAGCTCCCCTCGCGGATAATTGTGGGTTTACTCTGTAGGACAAGAAATGGCGGGAAAACAGAAATACTGCAGTTTCTACTCATCAAGAAGTAGTTCTTGTACATTTTTTGAAAAATAATTTCACTGTTTTTCTGATAAAAGAAATAATTAGGCCTACACGAATAAGCATAGAACAGCAAATATCCCTCTACTTGGTATGAATTGAACTACATAGACTAGCCCAGTTAGCCTTATTACTAAGTTTTCCTTTGAGAGTATTCATACGCAAGTGTAGTGTTAATGGTTGGAATTTTTAAGTCAGGGACTACTTTGTGTGTGTGGTGTAATTCCTAACTCTTTAGAGTATTGTCTTTACAGTTGCTCTCACTAGATGGCACTGATGCATGCCTATCCTTATCTCGATTTCACTATATACTGCTTTATGAAAACAAAATTCCCTGAGTTTTCCAGGTTTTCCAGAGTCATATTCTCCTTTTTCCAGGTTTTTCATTAAAAAACCCTGTCCACACCACACATTGTGGCAGGGGAAAATCCCCTATTTATTTTGACAACACAATTGGGAATGTTCCCTTACCCAATATATTCGGTGGACAGATTTTGCATTAAAAATTACTTTAAAAATGAGAAACACATTTGCATTACATTCCTGATTCAAATGTATTTTTCCAAAAAGATTTTCTTTAAAAACATCCCTAATACGTCTCTTTGCATCACTATTTGTATTTACGCAAGTGGTCTTGCGGATAAAGCAATAATGATAATTCCATTTGACAGATTTTTTAAGACTAATCTCAGCGGATCATCATTTACCTTTCACTCACGAAACTAAATCAAGGTCCAGATGTTTCAATTTATCAAGAAAACTCCGAGAAATCCAACATCATTCATCCCCCACTTTTTTTCCCCCAGCAAAACAAAACTTTTTTGTACCCAATTCCTTAAAAAAATTAAGAATGTAGAGCAAGTGAGAATCTATGAGAGGGATAAACACTTGGATAAAAGGCAATGAGGGGGGAACATTAAAAGAGGGGAAAATCCCACGATGGGGATTTGCAACACATCTTTATCATCTGGGATCTTCAAAATTTCAGCAAGATATTAAAAAACGTGGGTGCTGAAGAGGGTCCACCCACTCGCCAACTGCCTCCACGCACTTGAAAAAACATTTACTATCAAACCCCATTCATCACAAGAGTGAACTGGAAAATTTAAATGGGCCAATAAGACAGAATAGACAGATTTCAATGAGGCATTTCATAAGGTTCCACAAAGTCTTATTTTATCAAAAATATAGAAATATTAAATACATTTTTTCCCCAAAAAATATAGAAATATTACAGAATTTATTTCAAAAAATAAGGATATTATAGAATTTTTTTCAAAATAGAGAATTTTATTGGATTCCTCCCCCCCCCCAAATTTATGTTTTTAATAGAATCTTTCGTAAGATAATGTAATATTATCCTGTTACACTTAATGACAACTTTTGGCTTAAAATGAAATAGAAGCATATCATTTTCCCTGAGGTTTCCAGGTTTTCCAGACAACGAAATGCAATTTTCCAGAGTACATTTTTACAGATGGCCATTAAAGAGATATGCATTTTAATGATGGCTTAATTCAGAAGTAGCGAATGAGCTATGTTATCAAATAGGATTTTCGTTACTTTGAAATGTGATCAATATTTATCAAAAGATTCTCTCTCTCAAAAAATATTGCTTTAGGGACTAGGCCTATAAAATAAGATTTTGGGAGAGGCTGCCATTGTGGAAATTGCAAAAAATTCCCTGAGTTTTAATATCAACTTCATATTCCCTGTGTTTTCCAGGTCGGTGGGAACCCTGGAATATTATTGGGCATTTTCCAGTTCACTCTCTCGTTGAACCTGATATCCGCCTCAGCTTTTGGATGACGTCATCGAAAGCAACCAGCGAAGTAGCCTCACAACTCAACTGGACATGGGCCTATACTTCAGGAATTCAATTTCATGCAGAAGAAGTTCTAAGTGGCTTCCAAGTGTTCCATTATGGGCCCTAAGTGTTCTCAAATCTGTTTGGGATTATTCTCACTCAGTCCTTAATCCCAAAAGTGGACCTTTTCGCAAGTCGTACCCAATGCCAAGCCGAAGAGGCCCTTAACCCAATTTGAAAGCATTTGAAAAGTGTAAATGGGTCATAATTCGCGTAGGCCTACTTTAATGCTTATATTGGACCCAGGTAGGTGCATGAGTTCATATGCAGGATTTTAAACTGTAAGACACACCCCTTTTGCTCAATTTTTAACACTCTAAAATTGCATTCACTTTTCAAAATGACACATCAAAAATGGCTGAAATACTTGCATTAAAACACCATTTTGTTTTCTGTTTTTAGCATACATGTAAGTGCCAATCAAATGAGTTGTAACATGGTATGAGGCCAACAATAATGCCAATTTGAAATTAATGGAGCGGACGAAATTGGTCTCGTCAACGTTTTTATGCAAGAAATGATTTTGACATTGAGAATTATAATGCCAACTACTGTGTATATATATGACTAGAAATTAAGCCTTGTTTGTGAATGAAATTCATAAAAGCAATTTGCATTGAGAAAGTAGAAGAAATTATCATTGCCTGGAAATTGAACTAATTGTTACGTTAATGTTAAAGGGACAGTCCCACCTTACCTCAAGCATATTTTGCAAGAAACAGGAGGAAAAAAACAAGAAGAGCAATTTAATTTATAATTACCATTCTATAGTTATTCATTTTGAAACATGCTAATGTGGACGAATATCTCGATGGTTGATAGTAGCCATGTTGGAAGTCATTTTGTCAAACCTCTAGTAACTCAAGATCATTTAAATAAATCTAAATTGCACATTAATAAAAAAAACCAAAATGCCTGTTATTTCCTTCTCACAATTTCATCCTATATTTTGAAAAATGCTTTTTGTGGCATTTAAGAAATGCCTGAATTCTGATTTATGATGGAGCAAGGTAATTACTATCAATTGATCTCTATTTTCCAATCAGAAATCAAGAAACTAGAACATCACAGATAGCAAAACTGGTTATCTAAACTAGTAAAAAAAAATCATGAATATAACTAATGAGACAAATTACATGTGAGAAGAATTTGGTTAATGGTATTCTTGGTAAGTTCATGCAGAACACTACAATTAACAAATTGTAAATGTAGTTCTAGTTTAGGCTAAATGGTCACCAGTGATTAGTGGTTAAAAACAAACCCCCGTAAGAAACTGGTTAAAATCAATTGGTTAGTGGCTCAATTATAATAAAATCTGCCTTGCAAAGAAAATAACTGCCTTAATTAAAACGCCAACGAGAATTAACTAATCATTGTAGACAGCCATGCAGACCCCTGATTGGTTAATGCACCAGCGGTCAAAAGGCCACAATTGTGAGGTTAATTATTTCCAGAAATAATAAACAGGCAATATTTTAAAAAAAAACTGTTAGTCTCTCTTGTATTAGCTTCTGTACAGTTTGAACTGGTAGCTTCTAGGTCAACAAGGCCTATTTTTCACGTATTTTCAGTATTGCACAGCTCAACCCTTTTTAGGCTTTGTTGAGGCTATGACCTGCGACCCTTTAGCCCCTTGGAAGTAGGTTTATGCCTATTTGCATTGGAACCATAAAACAAGCATAGATTTTGTTCCTAATCCTTGACTAATCTTTTCCACACAATTTCTCTTTTATCATGAAAATAGCATGTTGGATTTTCATTATCAACAGGTGGTTGATATCTCTAGTTTGTCAAAGTACAGTAGTTTCAAATTCACTTTTTCAACACATTCCCATGAAAGTTTCAATCCGTTTTTGAATGACTTGCAAAGGTGTTAGATAAACACAATTTGCACAAAAATATATTGAAAATATAGAACATCTGTGATCCCTGTAAGCAAACAAAACAAAATAGCTTCCAAATGGACACCACTGTGCACTGGCACAATTTGAGAATATTTATTTAATTCAGAAGGAAGGTGTACATTTTGATATGAAACTGCTTACAACACTTGAACATGCTCAAGAAAGTTTCAAAATAATCCACCAAATAGTTCTCCGGCAATAAGACAATTACGCGTGAGAAAAATGCATTGGCTAACATGCAACCAAGGACTGTACATCACATAAAATCTACTTGATTAATCATTCTGAAATTTAGCAAAGTGTATTTTAAATGCTTCTTAGAATCCTCTAAAAATATATCAATGGTCAAGGATTAACTGGTCACTGAAGAGAGCCCTTTTCTTTTCACATGCAAATTAACAATCTGTAAGAGTTGCAGTCTTCCATAATTTTTTAACCTGGTCCCGCCACCTAGCGTCAGTTTTACTTTAATCGCTTGCAGTTGCCTTCCATGGGGGCTTAAGATGGCCGTCTGTGGTAACCCCCATGGAAGGCAACTGCATTCGATCAAAATAAAACTGGCGCTAGGTGGCAGGACCAGGACCAAAAATGATTGGAACTATTATAGGCCTAGATCGTTTTAAAATATTATGATATGCACCAGGAAATTACACAAAATTAAAAATAGAACTTTCGAAATAAATCAAAAAACAAAATGGTGTCTTGATCAATGGAATCTTATTGCATGGGGATGTTATCCTATGCATTTTTGCTCATTTATTCCTCATATATACGTGGGAACTGTTTCTTAGATCATTTTTGGGTGTTACATTTCAACGAGGTTCAAAGACCATCCACTGATGCAAGGTCTTTGAATTCATTAAAGGCGCCATATTACATAATATTTACTTTGGGGCAGTTATTAGAGGGCGCTCTCCTGCCTCGCTGAAAACCTCATGGCCAACATTCTCACGCCTATTTTATCAAGAAGGACTTGAGGGAAAAATGGATTCTCTCAAGGCTTTTAATTTCAACTAATTTTTTTTTCATCTGTCTTTTTCATTCATACGTTTTTTCAAACCATTGGTAAAAGATAAATATACAAAAAAACTAGGCCTACTCATATGAAATGTATCTCCAGATTATTTGTAAACTAATTTGAAATGCCCAAAATGGACATATGACAGGTCTGTTGGGGAGGGGGTCCCTTAAAATTCTTCAAAGATTTCATGGGAATTGCAACTTACTTTCCACTATACTCGGTTCCAATAATTTTTGAACCTGGGCCTGCCACCTAGCGCCAGTCTTATTTTAATCATTCTTTCATGGGGGCTTCCTCAGACAGCCAACATAAGCCCCCATGGAAGGCAAATGCAACCGATGAAAATGAATCTGACGCTAGGTGGCAGGCCCAGGTTCAAAAATGACAATCCAGACTTTTGAAAAACCTAAATGTTCTGACTAAACAATGTACATTTACACAAAATGCAGATAATGAATTTACACAAAATGCAGATAATGAGGAGTTAAGCCCCGCCCCAGTCGATCCTATCATAGCTCCGCCCCGTTTGAAAACGTCTCATATGCTTAATGCGCACATCCGGATATACATTAAAAGTTTAGGAAGTGGCAATCTGATGATTAGATGTCAAATATTATCTCGTAAATAAAAAACGAAAAAGATAAAATAAGGCACAGGCCAATTTGGGTTAAAAAAAACCAAATGTTATCACCAATTCAACTAAAGAGTGAACTGAAAAAAAAATAACTATCGTTTTTCATCTTACAGATTAGTTAATCCTGCATGGTTATTGAAATTCATAGACTATAGTAGACGTCATTCATGCAAATAACATTCTGGAACTATAGAGGGCGCCTAACAAACTACTTTACAAATAAATCTACAGTCTGTTTCAATAATTTTTGACCTAGGCTCGCCACCTAGAGCCAGTTTTATTTTCATCGTTTGCAGCTGCCATTCATGTTTTCCACTGGTTCACTGTGGCATGGAAAATTATAGTTTAGGATTCGTCCGCCACTAAGATCCTAACTCATTTCCTGTAAGTTAGGATTTTGGCTGCAGGCGAATCCTAGCTAACTTACAATATTCTATGTCACAGAGGACCAATGGAAGCCCCCCATGGATGACCACTACAAAATGCACGCTAGGTGGCGAGCCAAAGCCAAAAATTATTGGAACCGACTATAAAATTTCTATTGTAAACAAAATGGCTTCCACAAAATTAAACTAAAATTGCCCAACTGCCAATTAATTGCAAACTCTGATATAAATCTGTAATTTAACCAGGAAATTTGATAAGCAAACACGTGCCTGGCCTGTTGCTAACATTAATCCGAAGGCCACCCTTAATGGCCGCCTTCGTGAGCGCCATTAGCATGCTAAATAGCAAACAACTTTAAAAAAAACATCATTGAAAAGAATCAATTATATTGATGACAGAAAACTGGACCAGAATCATTAATTTTCACTAGAAAAATCTCCCAAAGTATATAGTTGATTGATGTACACCCAAACTGTTACAATTAATTAAGCCAAATGGCGGCCATTTTTTAAAGCCTAATATCCTAAAGTTCTCCATTCACAGCGGCTCCCTTGATATTTTAATAAGATATTCAGCACTGATTTTTTTCTATTATCAAAGAGGAAATCATTAATTGTGTTGGCACACCGCGCACTTTATTAATATCCCAAAGATTTGGGCTCATTTTCAATGGTACTGTTATAGGCTTATTTTATACATAGAACTAAATTCAATTTCCTTTAAATTGCATGCAGTTAGATAGGCCTAGTCAGACAGTGTGATATTATAGGCAGGATGTCTTTAATAAGTGCATGGCACTGACTCACTTGGTTTCATAAATGACAAATTTATGCATCCTCCGAATCAGTCATTTAAAATCCAATAAAGCATAGGCCTACTAGCAAGCTGTTAGCCATCAGCTGATAAGCTGACTTGTCTGCAATTAGGCCTACTTACTGGGTTGCTACTAAATCTCAAAAATCTTCTTGGCATATTTTAACCATTATTGCCTGACTTATGCATTTATATCAGTAGCAATAATTTAGTATTACAGTGGCAAAGATATATACTTATTTAAGCTAAATATCAATTTGAAAAGAACGCATGCCTGAGCCATGGAAGTAAAGGGACAGTCCCACTTTGAAACAAGTTGATTTTAGGAAAAAGAGAGTGAAAAATTAGGATAGACATGAAAATTGCAATCGGATTTGAGCATACAGATCATTAAATAAAATGTCCTGAACAATGCAAAGATTTGGGCGAAAATATAAAGCCAAAATAGGCGCCCTTTCACTTACAGTATGTAGCGCCCTCTACTGAATACAAGGCATCATTTCTCATGAAACAAATATACATACATGTCCTAGTGGGCGCCACCAACTATCAGTGTCTGCTGAAATTAAGGAAAAAATGGCGCTTAACATGCATGTAGGCCTACTTGACAAACGTCATAATTTATTCAATATGGAAACTTTGCTGCTATTATTATTCATCACAACCATTCATATCTAGTGGACCTACCTAAGTGTGTATAATTTAAAAAATTACTTGTTACAAGGCTGGACTTTCCCTTTAATAAAACAGCTGATGGCTAATGGCTTGAAAATTGCCCTCACGATGCATAACACTCTTGGTGCTTTACATCGAGCTGCTTCCTCAAAAGTTATGATGTCTATAACTTTAAGCACCATGGCTTCCGAAATAGCAGCAGTACTGATTGAGCTATTAAAATATTTTTAAGCCATTATCGATAACCTCAGTGAACAGATGGTGTCCCGCAATAGCCACGCCCCATTCATTATTATAGACCACCAGTTATGAATCTTCAAAAGAGACGATTAAATTTTCATCCAGAAAGATGAAACTTTTTCATTCTGCTTTCCTTTCATTTATACATTGGCCTACACTGTGCCATTTAGAATTCTGAATATTTTTTGCAGAAAAACCAATATGTGGGATGTAAAATTTGCTTATCACACCCCCTTTTTGAACTTAATTTGGAAGCATATATATAGGCCTATGCTGATTAACATGAAAAATCTACTGATTTTGACAAGAAAATATTGTAATACCGGTATCACCAGAAAACCCACAAATTTGTTTGAATTCCCACACTGATGTCCTCAAATGATAACTTCCCCAATTCATTTCATATATTGTAGCCTAAACCTTGTGACATTTCTGTCTTATCATCTGTTTTAATCAATTTAAGGCTAACTTTTCTGTATAGGCATATTCTGGCATTATTACTGGATCATGTGTTTTAGTGATCCAGTTCACAAGCAGTTTTAAACTGCATCATAGATTATAACCCAATGGTGAAAACGCAAAAAGCAATGCTCCCCATGTTTTTCTGTGATCTCATTTGGTAATCTACCAATTAAATAGATCTAAAGTGGGTAACCCTTTTTGTTACCTTGCACTGTGATCCTCACTTATACTAACTGGATAGCTGAATGACGAAAAACGGAAGTACGTTCAAGGGGCGTAACTTGAAAGAATGAAAGTGTGCTGACGTCATTTGACTTTGCAGCATGGCGCCCACGCATGCTGAAACATTATTTTTGAAATGTTTTTCATTTAAAAAAGTTTTGAGCAAGCTTGGGTGCCATGTTGAGAGCTCGAATGACGTCAGCAATATTTGGGTACCACCCACAAGTTGCTTAGTGGTGGGCTATTACGATCAGCCATCCAGTAAAATATGGAGATTAGTGGTGACATGCAGAGGCAACCGCAAAAATGCTTCAACTTCAAACCTTGTAACCATATGGTTACATGGTCATAAGGCCAAACTACGTCTAGTATTACGGTCTGACTAACCATAACCCAGTTCACATTTAACTCCTGGTGGTCAGAAGGAAAACTACAGATAGGCTTAGTCAATAAGAACTGTTTTTGACTTTTTGGTGAATTTAGGAAGGTTCTGCCTGATAGGGGTGACACGAAAAACATCTTGAAAATAAACTGAATATAGGCTTAAGAACTTGAAATCTCAAAAAATGCTGTTATGTTGACTTTTGCGTAGAAATAAGCCGGCTTTTTTGATCCTGGCTATGGCCCAAAGGCTCACTCCTAAATCATACCATGCTTGAATTTTGAATTATAATTCAAATTTTCTACTTTTCAAAGAATCCAGCAGCTACAAAGATAAAGAAAGTCTTGTTATAGTCGAGTCATATGCTGAGAAAGTTTTGATCAAAAATATACAAAACTTTGATACATTGCCAAAGGCATCGCAGGTCCTTGATTCAAAAATTCAATATTTTTTCCCATGTACTCATGTAAAGGCTAGCCAATGGCAAAATTTTAAAAAGAAAAACAATTTTGAATTTCCTTGCATGCAAATGCAAGCTTTTTTAACCTGGTTAATTTAAGAAACGTGTGTTTTGACAAGGCCTACAATAAAACCTTCAATTATCATTTGAAAAGTTGACAATATACCCGTATTTAAAGGCAGAGAAAGTGGGCAAGTAGGCCTACATGTTTGCAAAACTTGATCAGGCAAATGAGTTTTTTTGTATCCTCATGGCATCAAGCATGCATGTCGTAGTAAGCGTTATCATGTTTTCCAATTAATTTTAATTAGTGTTTGATATTCCTTGTGTAGGTATAGGTTAGTCTAAAATTAAAACATTTAGTAACTAAACTATTGAGAGAAAAAACAAGGGTTAGTTCAACATTTCTAATGAATTCATCAAGAATGGTTTGATAAAAAAACTCCTAGAATAGTAATTGATGAAAATGGAATTAATTGAAAATCCTGAACTGAGAATGTTGTCTAGTTATTTTATAAAACAAATAAATAAATAAATTTAAGCTTCAAATTTTTTAATTGCGCTACAAATGAACAACGTCATCAGGCAGTAGATGCAGATGCTAACTGCAACTATGGTCTAAATGTGCGTCCACAATATTGCAAAACGTGTTATATAGCAAAGTTATATAACTCTGCTACAAAAAGAGAAGAAAACAGTTATATAACATGATGTTATTAAACAATTTGTATGGTATATATAGCATCCATAATGTATCATCCAATAATACATTATATAACAAAGTTGTATATACAACAAACGTATAACCAATTTCGTTATACGCTGATTTGTGATAGGCCTATATTGTGGACGCACCAATAGAAATTCAATAGAAAGCTTGTGAAATTTCGTGAAATTATAGGCGGATTTGGCAATTCAAAAAGCTGGACAGAAATTTCAGTTTCAGTTCGGCAATTCAGAAATTCTGAGACAGTGTGTCTGGCAATTCATATATTCACAAATTTCTGAGCTCAGAAATTCAGGTAGCTTTTCCTCTATCTGAGTACTCAGAAGTTTGCCAATAACCACGCCCATGACACAACGCATGCGCAATAAGGTTTGCTAGAAGAAAAAAAAGGGCTCCAAATTATGCTGAGGTACACAAGGCAGTTCATAGATGGCAGCACTAGTGTTTCATTGCCGTTTCGTTCGGCAATTACATAAATTTCTGGCAAAATGTCACTTTATTGTGCTCAGAATTTCTGTCCAAATTTTTGAATTGCCGAATCCGCCTGATATAAAACGAAATTCAAATTAGAGAAAACGTCATTCGTGTATGCATTTGTAAATATTTCTTATTTGAGGAACTCGCGAAAATAAAAATTTCGTTAAACTTTATTAAAACCCTGTGAACCAATGGCAATAGAGAGCAGTGTGACCAAATGCTAATACTGCCAACCTTCTACTAACTCCTTATATCTGGCAGCATTTGGATTTCTCTTTATTTATTTCAAGTCTCATTTAAAAATATGAAAAAAAAACTACTTTTGTGAAATACAATCTGTTTTTTTCGTGAATATATAAAAAAGGGACAGGATATGACATCATCAAAGGAAGATTTCGTGAATTAATTTCACGAAAATCTGCAACCTATAACTACTATATGAATGTAAGTGCCTCTTAAGATTTCTACAGCTCCAACAAATCCACCATGTTTTCATGTAAATGGGGAAACAAAATGGCGCCCACAGGCCGCTATATATTATTCCTTTGATTCAAAATGACATTTGAATAAAAAAAAGCAATGGCGTGATCCCTACCATTTACCAAAAACGCAGGCCTACTTTTTTTAGCGGAAGATTATTGTGCTGACCTCACTTCACCTGTAATTTGCACTGATCTCTATATAAACTGGATAGAGGTATGAGGGAGCAACAATGTTCAACAATGGCGGCTGCTCGCGCATGCTC
>JAQIXP010002020.1:0-16282 GCA_034700285.1 Proteroiulus fuscus | reverse complement strand
TAATATGTACCGGTAATTAACATGGAGATTCCCATAGGAGCATGCATTTTGTTGATAGTGTGGACAGCCCCCTTAATAAGTTTTTATGAAAATATGAAATTAAGGAACGTGTTGGCACTCACTGCCATGCTTCCAGATATATCTAAAACCAAAACCACGTTCGTCGTTGACTTTATGCCTGATTGTTGAATTACGGTAATTTCAGTAGTTAGGTTGCTGATGTCTCGAGGAGGATTCCTGGAGATGCAACAAAAATGCATTTTTAATATGAATTTTTAAATATTTAGATCAAACTCTTATCATAGAAAACATACCTTTCATTTTTGAAATCGGCATTACTTAGGATTACATCTAATACAGATCGAGTGTTACACATTTGGTTGTGCATATTTGGTGCCGAAGGGTTGTGACGGTTGTTTTCGCTCTTGTCATCACAAAACTCTTCGGCCTAAAGTTGTCGGTGAAAAATTGAAATGATATTTTTCTTTTAAGATAAACTTCTGGCAAACTTCAGAAGTGTGTTGAATAAGTTTTTTCCTTACAGTTTCAAATTCTGGCGTATACATGAGTGAAACTTTTCCAGTGCCCAGTTCAATCCCTGTTTTTGGATCAGGGTAGAATGTACAATCAGAAATTAGATTCTTGTTCTTGTCAATGACGCAAGGGCTCTTTCCATCGCTTCGGCGAATCCAGCCTGTCATGTTAGAGGTGCAACCGTTTGGACGAATCTAACAAAGTAACAACACTTTGATAAAAGTATTTTGATTCCAATTAAAAAATTTTGTAAAAAAAATTGTATTGACAACATTCGTATAAGGTAACTAACTATTCCTCGGCTATTGGCTTAATATTAATCTGATGCATTTTAACCCCATTTAAAATTATATTACAAAACATTTACTATACAGACTTGCAATTAATGGTCAGCTAACTGAAAGGCAGTCATTTGGTATATTTGTTTTGAGAGAGTAGGCCTAGTTACAACATTAGCTAAATAAAATATTGAAATTCAACCTTGCCATCTTTATCCTTGTAAAACACGGGGTGATTTCGACTTCCTTTTTCACCATATTCACTGAAAACACCATACCGAAGATGCGCCCATTCGTGGACGAAAATCTTACTGTTTCTTCGGTGCTGCAGAGTTTCCGTGTCTGGTGAAATTTCCAGTAAAAGTTCTGGTGTGAAGTGAATATATTGACCTCTTTCACCACATCCACCCAGTTGAAGTGTGGATGGGATGTTGTTATAGCTCGGATGAGGTGGAGCAACACGAATTTCTGCCAAGTCCATGTAATTGTAATTGGATACTAGTTGATATTCTGGAGAACTTGACCAGGAAGTTGGTACCACGATGGTGGCTTGTTCGAAATAGGCCCTTTGCTTTGTACTCTTATACAAAATTGGTGAGGCCTGGGTGATCATGGCCTGTAAAAATAGAAACAAAATTATAAAATTACTTTTAATTTATTGTTAGCGGATTGCTTAAAGGAAAAGTCTCACTACATGACATTTTTGAAATAGGCTTATAACATTAACGAAAAATCAGTTTCAAAAAATATCTTTCTAGAAATGGTTCAAAATTGTTGGGAATTCAATTTAACAATGATGTTTAAGTCACAGCTGACGTGGAAGTCTCCTCCTGATAGTGGCATCATTCAATTCAATTCAATTTAGTACCCTACGATCATGATATGCTGATTGTAGGGTACTGAGTTGAATTGAATTGAAATCACAATTTCCGTATAAACATGAGAGACGCCATGAAGCTTGATCTCAGGAAATCATAAAATCCCAGAAATTTTAGCGCCATCTATTATAGTAATAATTAATGAGAGAAAGGGTCACCTGGAATCATTTAATTTTGACTTCACCTTCCTTCTGTGCAATGATACATAGGAAAAAAAGGAATTCGTTGTGTATTGAAAAATAAAAGAATATTTCAGAAAAATTCCAGGTTTAACAATGTTAATTTTTGTTTTATGTGGCAAAAAATTGATGAGATTTTTAGTAGTGCACACGTAATGGCACTTTTGGCAAAAAAATGGATGCCATTGCTTTATATAAAGTGAGACTCCCTTTAATGCTTTGCTTTTCAGTGTAAATCTGCATTTACCTTAATTGATTCCAACAAAAGGCGGTTTTCTGGAATGTTTTCGTCAATTGCAACTACTAACCCACGATATCCATTGTCTTTGATTATTGTTTCTGCAATTGTTGCATCAATATACAGAATAACCATCAATGCAGTGACTAATGATGCAGTTTTAGGCATTATCTGCAATTACATGGTTTTAAAAACGACATACATATTTACACTTTTTTCATACTACTGGGATTTTTATATACCTTTGATGAAGCTGGCAGCTTTGTTTAACTATTATAGTTTTTTTTAAAATTATAACATAGGCCTATGTGAAAACTTTCATACTTAATTCTTTGCTGTGTTTCTGGCTGCACATGTTCCAACAATTATAAAATAGATAATCTATAACGTTCATATATTGGTACATACGTGTGTATACCTCATATATATATATATATATATATATATATGTTTTTAATGTTTGTTTAATTTGTCATTTGTGAATTAATATTTGATCATTCACTTCTGTCAATTCTTAAATAAATATGCAAATAATTATTTGCCATTTAGCATGTTTTCTCCAAGAAATAGCCGCCTTTATCATTATAGAAAGCTAATAGTAAAGGGTGTGATGTCAATCCGATGATGCACTCAATATCTTAGTTTCCTTTTGTTGACACTTGTTTACATAATCAATAGTAAATACCCAAAAATGAGGCTCAAATTCTTCGAAATTTAACGTAGATTAAGCGAAAATTCTGAATCTGGAATATATCAAATGATAGCGAGATACTGATTGGTTGAATATAGAAGATTCAATAGATTTTGCAAGCCCTTTTTTCTATTGATATACTGTATTCCGGATGTTCAATATTGCCTGTGTTATTGGTATACAAATTTATTTTTATTTAGATTAGAGTGGAAAAATCCTTTCTAGAATATATATTGGTAGGCCTACCCGGTATAACTTGTTATATTATAAATAATTGAATACACTTGTGTGGGTTTAGTGATAATTTCATTTTTTGGAAGGTCAAAATTTGTCTTTGTCAGCTTGAATCAATTACTAATGCATGCTACGAAATACTTTTTTTTTTTACTTTTTTGGGCCAGTTTCAAAACATTATAGAGCTACATGAGTGTTGGGCATCAGCTTGCTCAAGTACATCTGCAAAAGCTTGGATAATTCTTTAGCCTGAGTTAAAAGAAAACATCCAATTTTAATTTACTTGCATGATCCAAATAATTCTCTATAAAATTAATAGAGGAAGGTAGACTATTGAAATCGCTTCCATTTAGTCATTAATTATGATTAAAGAGCTTGATTCTATATATTGTCAACACATTGTTGATATTTACTTTTAATTGTTGTTAGCAAGGCGCCAGATATTGTCAAGCAAATGCATTTAAATGCGTACTTTACTGTGATCACTCTGTGATGTCGCCTATTCTCTATATAATTGATGAGCTATTCTATATAAATTTAGAAGATAGGATCATAGGACACATGCTAATAAAACCTATAGACTGAGTTAAGGTTTAGCACATAAATCAAAGGTTTAAATTTTAACCCTGAATGGCTCTCTCCACTCTATAAATTTTAAATTGACTGTATTTTATTGAAATGAAACTATAGAAATAGGATTAAAATACAAGTTACTTCAACTCACGTCAGTGCAATAGCACTATGATAACCTGCATGTAAGATTACTAAAGAACATGCTCCTCAATACTGAAATGAGTCAACATTTTAATGATTCTAGAAGGAAGTACATAAATACACTGTATGCAATTATAGCAACTGTTCATAAAACAAATCAATCCGCGTGATAATAATACTTTGTTTTAATTAAAATAACGTGATCATAGTAGTCATCGAAAAAGTCTCTTTGTTTTAATTTTAATAATCCAAGTATTTGTTCGATCTTACTGTTGGTTGTATATCTAATTAATAGTTGGATGCATTTTCCATTTGAGATAGTTTGCTCTTTCATTTAAAGGTGCTTATAGTGGTGTAGCATCGTTTCCACTAAATTATACAGTGTATTTATTTTTCTTATGTGAAGTTGTCATAATACACGCCATGATTAACAAGACTACCAGCAAACCAACAGCCACTACAAAGGTTATCCAAAAGGCAATCTTGTAATCCACCTCACTCTGAGGTTCAATTACTGTTGCCTCAAAGCTTGTTGGAAAATTGGCAATCGCAGCATTTGAAACTTGGGCGACATTTTTTGCTTCATCAATAGCTCTTGCAGCAAAGAATATATTTCTGCTGGAATTCAATATGGAGAAACTGTCTTCGTCCGGCAATTGCAATATAATCGAGTGTATTTCGTTTGCCTCGAGTGGACGTAAGCTTCCGCTCAAAATTGTAAAGTCGGAGAAGCTTTCAGTGAAAGAACGTACGAGAAATACGGAATCGTTATGATACCTCAATTCAATGGAATTGGCTGTGAGGAATAATAAACAATCTCAATTTACCTCTATGAAGACTACAGTATTTATCTATATACAAGAATATATTAGCTTACCTTGACCATCGTTCATATCGTCTCCTGTTGAAGTCCATTGCAAATTTACAGTTCTTGCTGTAAAATTGGTGGCAACAACGGTCATGTCCGTAATCCTACTTGGAGGAATCAAATCTTCCGAAGTCCAGTCATTTAAAACAAATGTTCCTGCTGATGCAAATCTTTGGAAATCGTCCACAGCATCCATAGAGTCATAATCGGGTTCGGTTTCACCGTTGTCATTGTAAATGGCCGAAGTCTCGAAGTTTTCATTCACTTGTTCCAAATCCGTAAGCAGAAATTCTGCTTGAGGTTCTTCGGACGCCACTTCTAAAAAAGCAAAAAATAATTCAATGAAAATATTCTTCAAATGATACGCTTGTAGGATGTCATATGCCAGCCCAGGCCAAAAAAAAACCCATTTACTTACAATTTAAAAAAAATCAAATGTTGTAATTGTTTTTAAATGTTATTAAATGTTTTAAGTTTTGAAGCTATTGTTAACAACTGACAACCTAATAGAACATTTGCTAACAATTAAAAAAATCAAATATTTAAATTGTTTGTAAATGTTATTACAAGTTTGAGGTTTTGTTTCTATTGGTAACAATTGACAAGTCAAAAAAACCATTTACCAACAATTCAAAACTAATCTCAAAAAGCAAAAGTTTAAGTTGTTGGGCAAAGTATTAAGCCAAAGTTTTATTCCACAATAGAACTGCATTTATATATGTACAGGCCTATAACTATAACGTACAGGTACTTGATGTTACAAGATTATTTTTGATATTTTATGGCTTAAGTCGGATTTAAATCATGACATAAATTATCATGATTTATCCTAAATCGAATAAATCCTAAAAATCCTAAATCGGTTTTCAATCATTCCTGAAAATAACTATTGAAACATAGTAACAGAATCCTTTTGTATATGTAGACTTACTAAGAAGTTTATATATTGGAAAAATTAATTTTTTAACTTTTCTAACTAACTAACTTTCTAATTAATTATCTTATTGGCCTCTTGTTTCATGCAAATAAGAAGCTAATTCAAGCATGTACAACAGTATTTGGCAACGAAGCTGTGACACAAGTATTAAAGAATTAATATTGAACCTACTTCATTAAATATTACAAATGAATCCATACATACGAGTATGGCATTTGTATAATTCATTCCGTACGTTTACTGACTAAACTGTTCAATTGGTGATCAATTGTAATCAGGCCCCATTTTCTATTGAAATGTCTTTAATCTGACCAGAAAAGCTGCATGAGTTAAGCATTAGCATTCATCAAATGTAATTTTATTTACCTGAATCTAAAATTGGAAGTACCGGTGCTCTTGAAAAATCAGAACTATTATACAGTCGTGTATTGGTTGTACTAATTACGGTTATGTCAACAGCGTATCGCCCAGAACCACTGTATCGAGCAAAGTATTCTGTATAAACTCCATCGTTGGCATAAATGTCGGCGCCTGAAGATGGAATATTTAACAAGCAATGTTGAATACATCCAAGAAATTTGACTTTGGTTTACTATAATGTAACTTCACCTTTTCCATTGTCATTTAGTGTAACTTGGTCTACTTGTCCAAAAGGTCCATAACACGTAGCAACAATTTGTGCCCTTACTACGGGTTGGTTATCTTTAGTTACCGCTGCATATACCTAAAATAAAATTCATTGAGAGGGCTTAATATCTTGCATCTTTTGTAGTGAATTATAGTTTTTGAATGTGAAAAGGAATGTTAATTTACCTTTGAAACTTGTGGGTAGGTTAGATTCACGTTGCTCACCCAAGAATTTAAAAGAAACGTTTGGTCCTTGCTGTCCTCCTTTGCTTCAGACGTAACCATTAAATCTAAATGCACGTCTTCTTCACCAGGGTTGTAAATATAACATACCCATTCTCCAGGCTGTTCGAAAATATTTGATTATTAAATCTTATGATTATTAGTCCTACAGACTCCTACTATGTTATGCCGTATTTTATTCTGTTGGAATCCCATAGAAATTGAAAAAATCCGAATGTGTGATAACTTGTAATTGATATTTTTGAGCAAAGTTCTGATTAGTAAAAATGTATCAATCAATTGTCAACACTTTTCTTTGACTTAACTACCATGGAATGATGGACAGACAATTTTAATTTTCTGAGCCCATTGATAAGGTATTTAATTCAAGCCATGGTTAAATTTATGAGCTAAGTGTTACAGATGACCAAACCCTATTAAGACAATTCCCACTTATATGCATTTCAAAATCCATTTCACAGTTATATTTGGATTTATATTAAATTTCAAGTTGCTACTAATGTTTAAATAAAGTGCTGTGCATAGATTCTATAAATTCATCAAACAGCAATAAGTTGACTCCAATATTCAGACAAATTTACAACGTGCTGCATGTCCCGCTTTACTGTTTAATGAAATAGGATGTAAGAATCATTGTTTACCTGAGTTTCAGGGATATTGAATTGGATGGAACGTAAATCTTCATCCTTGGTATATTCTGGACTTTCCTGATCATACATTTTCCCATTTGGATCTGTTACACTGACTGCCGGAGTATACTGAGTTTTCGATGGATAATTGTAAGTGATAAATATGACAATTGATCCTAGACCACTATCCAGATCAAAGTAAACTTCGACGTCCTTGCCGTATTCCAATATAATTCCCGTGTTTATAAGCTTAATTGGCACAAAATTATAAATGTACATAGTAAAGGGGTAAACTATATATATAAAACTAATCAACAATATTATTGTTCCGAATGTCTTTGGTTTACTTACAATGACGGAAAGTAGATCATTGCAGCCAATATCCATAATGATCGAATTTAAAATTGAATCCATGGATTTTACATCATTGTTTGGATCGTACAAATATGCTTGCCCACCGGTCATTTTGGATATTTCTTCTAATGTTTTCGATGCTTGATCGCCAATGGCTAAGGTGTAAATCACAACTCCAGCTTGTTCAATTTCATCATATATATCAGCAACCATGGGTGGAACATTCTCTTCGCCATCAGTAAGCAAAATAATGTTGGATTTTTCGGTTGATTCGCCGCTATCACTGAGCACCTATATAAAAGAAAAAATATAAATGATTTGCTTACTTTGAATGCTGTACATAGCCTAAACTATAAGCATTTAATATAAAATTGGTAGAAATAACTTGTAATTTGTATACATGGTTTTCTACATTATATGCAAAAGTAAATATCTCATGGATAGACTGATTGTGTTATGTGTGGTTGTGGCGATGGTTGCCATCTTCAGGATTTTCTGGATAATTTCATTTTAATTTCTGAATATTTTCGTGCTTAATATTAGTAAGTTTACAGTTTGTGAGTATGATGGATTTTGGCAAGGGGATAATGAATAAATGTGCATGTGACAAAGTGATTCAGTTGAGAGGAATAAAATTAATTTGTTTGCCACTTATCTAGTAACTTCACAGTATTTATTTTCAAGCCTTATATAAGGAACAGAAGGAATTCTTATTAATTTCAAAATGACAACAATAAAATGTGAGTCGAATAACTACTAAAACAATGGTTTTGGTTATTTGCATGGTTCATGATTTTCCTTAATTCATTTTGGAATTTCATTTGTTCGATGCAGTTTTTTTGGGAAAGTAGGCCTACCATTTCCCGAGATGGTCATACTTAGCATTAAAAACTCTGAAATAGCTAACTTTTGATTAAGATTACCCCTTGAAAGTTGGCACACATTCATAACATTAGTGTATTGATTGTTTGCCACTAAGTTAATGTGTATCCATGGACCATGATATCCATCACCAAATTGACTTGCACATTTCGTGTGAAATCTCCGTTGGTCGATAGTTTTTAAATATTTAAATTTCAGTTATGGCTAACTGAATACGTCGCAATGAAATAAACATTTTCCCTCTCAAATGGATCACTTTGTCAACATCTTTTCAAATTTAGTACATTTGCACAATTTATGGCCATTTTCATTAATTGTTTTTGAATTCTGTAAATATAATTCTAAACGGTTTTTTATCTTTCAAATATATAATATAAAATATGCAACAGTTGTAAAATTAATGTGCTTTTACCTCGATTGCTTCAAGAATGCCTTTTCCAATAGCAGTACCTCCCTCAATGTTCTTTGGGATTTTCTCAATTAACCCATCTTTACTGGAGTTGGTCACTAAAGTTAGATCTGCGAGCACTTTACTATCATCCGAAAATGACACCATTGCAAGTTTAATCTTGCATTCCTCTTTAATATGGTATTTAATGAGACTTTCGGTAGCTTCTTGCATGGCAGTCATTTTGTCTCCCTACAATATGTAATAAAAATTAAGAGTGAATTGATGAATGTTTAAAGAGTTTGGATAATTAGGGAATGTGAAATGGTGTACACACAGCCATGCTACCAGAAACATCTAACACAAGAACAACATTTAGAAATGTATCGATAGCGAGCTTCGTTTGGATAATATCAATTTCTGTAGTAAGATTTTTAATCTCTCTTGGCAAATTACTAAAAAGAAAAAAAATAATATCAATTAAAATTTTTTTTATATTTACTCAATTTTTGAAGCTGTTGCCTGCAACTGTTAGAACTTGGAGACTCACCTTCCATCTTTAAAATCAGCATTGCTTAAAATAACTTCAAATACAGATAGAGTGTTACACATTCGATTGTGCATGTTAGGAGCATAAGGATCGTGGTGATTGTCAACGCCATTGCTATCACAAAATTCATCAGCCTAAAAATTTCAATTTATGCAATGAATCCTTTCATGAAATATGATGATATTTTTTTTTATAAAATTTCTGTGATTCAATATAAGGTGTGTCTTACAGAGTCCAATTCTGGCATGTACATGGGTGAAGATTTACCAGTACCATTTGTGATCCCAGTTTGTAAATCTGGATAAAAAGTACAGTCTTCGATCAAATTCATGTTAACGTCAATGACACAAGGACTTTTGCCATCACTTCGACGAATTCTGCCAACGATGTTTGTCGCACAACCATTGGGTCGAATCTGGAAATGAACCATCATGTTATTTTAGTATAGGTTAAGAGAGCCTGTTTAGTGGTTGTCAGCTCAAACCTTATCATAGCTATCCTTATAAAATATTGGGGAATTTCGGTTCCCTCTTTCGCCATATTCGTTAAAAACGCCGTAACGTAGATGAGCCCACTCGTGATGGAAAATTCTACTGTTCTTTGATTGCTCTGTATTTGAAGAATTTTCCAAAAGAAAGTCCGAAGTGAAGTGGATGTACTGACCCCTCTCACCACATTCACCCAGTTGGACGGTGTAAGGGATGTTATCATTGTTCGGAAGATATGGTTTAATGCGCACTTCTGCCGAATTCATATAATCGTAGTAAGGCACAGTTTTATATTTTGGAGAAGCTGACCAGGTTGATGGAACCACTATAGTTGCCTGCTCAAAATATGCCCTTTGCCTCGTACTTTTATATAGGTAGACGGATGCTTGAGTGACCATTTCCTATAGAAATGATTAAACACGATTAAGAGCAATAAAGTAAAGTTTTCAAAAAGTTTAACATGAACTGGTATGCAGAGCCTACCTGTATTGATTCCAATAAAAGATTGCTTTCGGGTACGTCTTCATCAATAGCAATTATTAATCCACTATAGCCATTGGCTTTAATCACAACTTCAGCCAATGATTTTTCAAAAGCTGGTATAACAAGGAATAACACTAAAAATAGTGGAGTTTTCATCATTCCACTATATTAAGTAATTTTACGGAATTAATAGTTTTTTTGTTGGCAGAAGGCCAACAAAAAAATTATGCAATTAAAACTTATGCAATTTAAAAACTTATGCAATTAAAAATTATGCAATTAAAACTTTTGCAATTTATGAAGCTGTAAGTACCATGTTAGAAACTTCACGAATGTTTTGCGTTATTATTTAATGAGAAAATTTAATTTCGTGATTGCTGTTTATATATATATTAGCTGCAAGGGTGTGTACAATGATTTTGATAACAAAAATGTGATTGCGAAAATTTAAATGTATTGAAATTAATTTATCAGCCAGTATTTTGATTATAAATACATTCTATTTCTGTTTTTAAAAAAATGTAATGCTATTCTCGTGTCGATAAAATTATCAATGTGGTTTAAATTTCTGATATACTGAACTTTTATGACTAACAAGAAATTATTATGCATTCCCTCTAATCTTAATCTCCATTGGAAATGTCTTAAAGTACTGATAATTGATTGAATTGTGGGAAATCTGTGTATCTTGATTGAAAGTAAACCATAAATTAACACAATTGTAAGCAATTTCATAATACTCATATCTCCAAATTAAAAAATACCGGCTGATAAATAGTGAATGGTCCAACAAAATGTAATATTGTTAACATCGACTCAAATTTTCAATTCCAAAACAATATACATCTTGATAGGAAATGTTTATTGTTATTTAAGCCGCCTAACATGGGTTAATTTATGGCAACAAATGTACTTAGCGGTAATCTAATCATTTCTACTTTTAAAAAGATAACAATAGTGCAAATATGTCTGTCACAATGCAAGCGATAATTAATGCTGCAATATCCACGAAATAATGTCTTTCATTTTGCATCAATTTGAAATTATTATTGATAGTAGGAAGTCAATAACTTCTGCTAAAACTAAAAGGATGTGCTTATTTGCAGGTAGTGTACCTGAGCATAAAACGTTATTTGCGGTTACCATTCGTAATCACAAGACACTATTTGCAGATAATGTAGTTCTAAAGAGGAATAATAATTGTTTTATTACATTGTTAATAGCATTCAATATCTTGGTATAAAAATTGAAATAAGATGTCAAATTGGTTTAGGCCTACATGTCATCATAATGAGGACAACCATCCATTCTTAAACATTAAACATTGCTTATGTATTTTTTGAAAGCAACATTTTGTAGAAGTTTTTTTGTGTTTATCGTGGAGTTTTCACTAATGACATGTAGCAGCAGATAGGGCAGTTGTTTGTTATTATCACATTCATTTCACATTCTTTAAAGAGATAAAAACATTCGGTTAAAAGATTCAACCCAATTTGAATTTACTTTATCAAAATAATCCTCTATAAAATTAATAGAGAATGGCAGACTTTTGAAATCGCTTTTGATAATTCATTAATTACGATCAAAGAGCTTTCAAGATTTAATTGTCACCACATTGTTGATGCCAGTCATTGTCAAGCAAATAATGCATTTAAATGCATACTATACTGTGATCACTCTATGTGATGTTACCTATTTTCATTATAATTAATGAGCTACTATATATAATTTTAGAAGATAGGACAAATGCTATGAATTTTAAATAGGCTGTGTTTTATTTAAATAAAACCACAAAAATACAGCCCTGTTTGGGATTTTAAAATTTACTTCAACTCAGTGAAATATTCCTAAAACCTGCTTGTAAGCCTACCAAAGAACACATGATCCTCAATACTGAAATGAGTCCAAATTTTAATGATTCTAGAAGGAAGAACATAAATACACTGTATGCAAATAGCAACTGTACATAAAACAAATCAATCAGCGTGATAATAATATTTTATTTTAATTAACATAACATGTGATAATAGTATAGTCATCAAAAAAAGTCATATTGTTTTAATTTAATAGTCCAAGTATTTGCTTGATGTTGCTAATTAATAGGTGGATACATTTTTCAATGTGTGATTGTATAGGTCGAATTATCGATAGTTCGCTCTTATAATTGACGGTGCTCACAGTGGTGTAGCATCATTTCCACTATATTATACAGTGTATTTATTTTTTATTTTGTGAAGTTGTCATAATACACGCCATGATAAATAAGACTACCAACAAAACAACAGCCACTGCAAAGGTTATCCAAAAGGCTATTTTGTAATCCATCTCACTCGTTTGAGGTTCTTCAATTACTGTAGCCTCAATGCTTGTTGGAAAATTGGCAATTGCAGCATTTGAAACTTGGGCGACATTTTTCGCTTCATCAATAGCTCTTGCAGCAAAGAATATATTTCTGCTGGAATTCAATATGGAGAATTTGTCTTCGTCCGGTAATTGCAATATAATCGAGTGTATTTCGTTTGCCTCGAGTGGACGTAAGCTTCCACTCAAAATTGTAAAGTCGGAGAAGCTTTCGTTGAAAGAACGTACGAGAAATACGGAATCGTTATGATACCGCAATTCAATGGAATTGGCTGTGAGGAATAATAAACAATCTCAATTTACCTCTATGAAGACTACAGTATTTATCTATATACAAGAATATATTAGCTTACCTTGACCATCGTTCATATCGTCTCCTGTTGAAGTCCATTGCAAATTTACAGTTCTTGCTGTCAAATTGGTGGCAACAACGGTCATGTCCATAATCCTACTTGGGGGAATCAAATCGTCCGAAGTCCAGTCATTCAAAACAAATGTTCCTGCAGATGCAAATCTTTCAAAGTCGTCCACAGCATCCATAAAGTCATAATCTGGTTTGGTTTCACTGTTGTCATTGTAAATGGCCGAAGTCTCAAAGTTTTCATTTACTTGTTGTAAATCCGTAAGCAGAAATTCTGATTGAGGTTCTTCGGACTCCACTTCTACAAATGCAAAAAAATAATACAATGTTACAAGATTTCATTTGACATACCAGTATGCAGTTTTGTTATGTTATGTTATGCATATAATACAGGTGTTGTTATGGTTTTATGTTTAAATCGGATATAAATTATTTTAAGAAATCATTTGATTTAAATCATTCCTGAAAATAACATTATTGAAAAATAGTAACAGAATACTTTTGTATGTAGGCTTACTAAGAAGTTTTAAATATTTGAAAAATTAATTTTCAAAATTTTCGAACTAACTAACTAACTAACTTTATAAATAAATTTGTTTGGTATCTTGTTTCATGTAAATATGAAGCTCACTCAAGCACAACAATATTTAGCAACGAAGTTAAAATGAATCTATATACATACAAGTATGGTATCTGTACAATTCATTCAGTAAGTTTACTTACTAAACTGTTCATTGATCAATTGTAATCAGGCCCCATTTTCTTTTGAAATGTCTTTAATTGGACCCCAGAAAAGTTGCATGAATTAAGCATCAGTATCCTTCAAATGTAATTTTATTTACCTGAATCTAAAATTGGAAGTACCGGGGCTCTTGAAAAATCAGAACCATTATACAGTCGTGTATTGGTTGTACTAATTACGGTTATGTCTACAGCGTATCGCCCAGAACCACTGTAGAGAGCAAAGTATTCTGTATAAACTCCATCGTTCGCATAAATGTCGGCACCTAAAGGTGGAATATTTAACAAGCAATGTTGAAAACATCCAAAAATTTGAAATTAATTTAGGATATAATGTAACTTCACCTTTTCCATTGTCATTTAGTGTAAGTTGGTCTACTTGTCCAAAAGGTCCATAACACGTAGCAACAACTTGTGCCCTTACTACGGGTTGGTTATCTTTAGTTACCGCTGCATATACCTAAAAATAAAATGCATTGAGAGTGCTTAATATCTTGCATTTTTTCTAGTAAATTATAGTTTTTGAATGTGGAAAGGAATGTTAATTACCTTTGAAACTTGTGGGTACGTTAGATTCACGTTGCTCACCCAAGACTTTAAACGTAACGGTTTGTCCTTGCTATCATCATTTGCATCAGACGTAACCATTAAATTGAAATGCACGTCTTCATCACCAGGGTTGTACAGATAACATTTCCATTCTCCAGGCTGTTTGACAAAATTTGAATTATTGAATCTTATGATTATCAAGGGCGGATCCAGCCAGGGGACTGAAAAGGCCATGCTCCCCCCTCCCAATCGATGAGATTAACACGGCTGGGATGATACCCCCATACCCCCTGGGTGTGGACGAGCTAGCTTCGCTTGTCCATAGATGCCCCCCCCCCCCCACCCTTCCCGTCCCAAACGGTCCGCTGGAATTTCCCTTGATGATATACTATCATTTTATTTTGTTGGAATTCCTAGAAATTGAAAAATTCCGAAAGTGGGATAAATTGTAAATGCTATTTTTGAGTTATGTTCTGGTTACATGTAGTAAAAATGTAGGAATTATTAGAAACTGATGTCAACAATTTTCTTTGACTTAACCACCATGGAATGATGGACAGACAATTTCAATTTCCTATATATGCCCATTGTCGAGTTCCCAATTAAAAACTACAGATGTGTTGTTATTTAAATCAGGCCATGGTTGCATTTCTGAGCTAAGTGTTACGGATGACCAAACTCTATTAAGACAATTGAATTCCCACTTGTGTATTTCAATATCCATTTCACAATTTTATATATTTGAATTTATTAGATTTCAAGTTGTTACGAATGTTTAATTTAGGTGCGGTCACTGCTGTGCATGCATAAATTCTATAAATTCGATCAAACAGTAATAAGTTAACTGGCTCCAATAATTAACCGATTATTCCATATATCTCGCTTTACTATTTAGTAAAAATAGGATGTAAGAATCATTGCTTACCTGAGCTTGAGGGATATTGAATTGGATTGAACGTAAATTTTCATCCTTGGTATATTCTGGACTTTCCTGATCAAACATTTTCCCATTTGGATCAGTTACATTGACTATCGGAGTTTTTCCAGTATACTGAGTTGTCGTTGGATAATTGTAAGTGATAAATATGACAATTGATCCTAGACCACTATCCACATAAAAGAAAGCTTCGACGTCCTTGCCTTTTGCCACCATAATTCCCCTGTTTATAATCTTGGTACAACATTATAAATGCACTTAGTGACTCCGAGTTAGCAGTTCAAACTATAATAAATGTTTGGTTTACTTACAATGATGGGAAGTAGATCATTGCAGCCAATATCAATAATGATCAAATTTAAAATTGAATCCATGGATTTTTCATCATAGTATGGATCGTACAAATAGGCTTTCCCACCGGTCATTTGGGATATTTCTTCTAATGTTTTCGATGCTTGATTGCCAATGGCTAAGGTGTAAATCACAACTCCAGCTTGTTTAATTTCACCAAATATATCAGCAACCATGGGTGGCACATTCTCTTCGCCATCAGTAAGCAAAATAATGTTGGATTTTTCTGTCGATTCGCCACTTTCACTAAGCACCTATATAAAGGGGAAAATATAAATGATTGCTTACTTGAATGCTGTAGATAAGCTTGGATTATAAGCATTTAATTGCAGTTAAGGCTTAAGTTATTATTAAATTGTTTTAAATTTCATAACTTATCATTTGTATACATGGTTTTAACGTTATTCGTGGTAGTGCATGGCTATGATTGCCATCTTCAGGATTTTCTGGATAATTTCATTTTAAATTCTGAGTATTTTCGAGCTTATAGGGAAAGTCCCACTTTGAAAAAGTGGGTTGTAGGAGGAAGAGCATTAAAAATTAGAATAGATACGGAAATTGCAATTTGATTTGAGCTGACCAATCAATAAATAAAATGTCCTTTATACATGGATTTGGATGAAAATATAAAGCCCAAGTAGGCACCATTTTACTGACTGACAGTATGTAACGCCCTCTACTGGATAAAAGGCATCAGCTCTCATGAAACACTTATAGTAGACGTGCATGTCAGATGTCCTAGAGGGCGCCACCATTAATCCGTGTCTGCTGAAATCTATGGGGAAAT
>JAQIXP010002019.1:0-16285 GCA_034700285.1 Proteroiulus fuscus | reverse complement strand
CCAAAGTCTGGATCCGCTACTGTCTGCATCCCCCCTTCCCCCCTCTCTTGGCAGAATCCGGCCCTACGGTACAATATTGAAATTGGATCTGGCCCGGAAGGAGAAATGGTTGGAAAACGCTGCCCTAGGCCTTATATAAGAGCAATCAATGATCAACAACGATGATACAGAATACTTTGAACGATTGAAATTGGCTTCATTAATAATTCATACATTTGTTATAAATACTTTTAAATCAAAGTGATTTTTATTCATTTTTCTAATTTTAAATTGAAATCTGTTACTTGCAACAACCTTAGGCCAGTAGCCAGTCAATAAACAATATCCGGTAAGCCTAAAATCGAAAGCTTCTAGAAGAAACTCTGAAACCATCCAAAACAGAAATTTTCCTTTGATAAAATGTGTTAGCATTTTTCATTTGCTTGAAGACTAAGCCTACAAGCATTTTCTGTTATTCTCCAATCAGCAACAGTTGGATTACATGAGAAATCACATTGCATGAGCCATTTTATCTTTATTTAATAAAGTTTTTGGAAAAGGATATTTTGCAATACAGTAGGACTACATTTTGTCTATTAAGAATTTTTAAAATGTTTCAACATTTTCTGACTTTACATCATCACATTTAACGGAATCACTGACTGTTCAGGTCAGTGCAATGAACCTAAATTTTATTTATTCAAATGAGTATTAACATGAGAAAATTCTGTGGTTTGGTCCTGTAGTACCCATGATAGTTTCCACCGGATTTCTACTCTATTCCTCCCTGAAGTCAAACACTGAGAAGCAGGAAACTATTTTCTCCATATTCTTTTGATTTAATAAATATGAATCACTGATATAAAGTCCATTCCTGATTTCAGGTGTCGATTTTTTTTTAATTCAGGCCTGTTATATTTTATTTACGTTTAGGCTAGAGCCTTTTATATGGTTAAATATTAGGAAAATGAGGTTTGATGACTCATCATTTTATCCCTTATAAGCTCTTTTAATGACATCTTATAAATAGGCCTAAAATAACGCCCAATTGTTCAAACCAAACCGTGTTCATTTGTTGAATTGTATAAATAACGTAAGGCATATACCAAACAAAGAGTAAAATAGACCCAATAAAATCCAAAGACATGCTATAAATCCCTATTTGAAATTTATTTGTAAATTACATGGTACATTGTAATTAAATAAGCTCTAGTTATGCCTATTATGGAAATGCCAGCCTGGTGCAATGGCCCCTGCATTTTAGTTTTATATTTTTGGCTACGTTTTGTTATTTCCAAAGTAACCTGTTACTTAGAACGACGTAATTCAGGTGTTATGCAGGAAAACACCCAAATCATCATCACGTTTTTGTGCACACCGAAAGTGTTAAAAGTTTAATTGTGTTTTAAAAAGAATTTTAAAAATAAATTTGTAAAGCATCTCCCAAGAATGGAGAATAAACATCTGGAAAGTATGCACAAAAGCAGCATTATTGACCTCAAGTGTTGAATTAGGCCAAAGCACCCTCGACTTTTCACGTTTGCTTCCCCACAAAGCAAAGCAGCCATTTTGATTTGAATTTCATTACGTTTTCTGTTTTTCTTCCCCATTCTTTTTTGTGATAAATTATTTTTATGAAGAAGGGTCATCAGGATGACCCCTTGAATGGAGACATTTTCGTAACCATGCAACATTCTGACCGAAAGCAATGAAAAATTGACTAAAGGAATGATTTTTTTCCCTCCCCTCGAATACATTTTTCAACAAGTAGTTTTTTTCAGCCACACTGATAAGAAACACAGAGATAGGAGGAAAGAGACAGACAAGAGGGGAACGTATTAAAATTTCCAAAATCGAAATATTTTCACATTCAGAACCAACACCCAATTTTTATAACCCGTAATAATATTGAATTTATACCAGATCATATCCCAGGTAATGCACCAAATTTATTGTGTTTTCAAATCGATTTTTTTTGCCAACTTGTAGCTTCATTTCACAACTTTTATTATACTGATCTGCGGAAAATGATTCAGATTAGGAATTAAACTCACCCCATTTTGAGGAAATTTGCTCTGAATTGAATGTGAAGAAAAGTTTTGGTTTGGTAACAAAAGAGATGTCGTGGCGTACAAATGCATCCTGAAAAATGTGTTATCATCCCATGTCCTATGGGAGTCTACGTCACGAACAATGCGGGATGGCGACACACAAGCACGGGGCGAAACAAATTTCTTCTTCGGAAAAAGGAGTTCTAGGACTAGAGAATTTACTTATTTTGATTCATTATAGAATTTCCACTTGTGGTGTTCGTTATAGAATTGGTTAGGCCTATTGTTTTTCACACAACCACCATTCCATCCACTTGCGTTGATTCTGCCCCGATGTAAAGGAACTCCCTCCCTCCAATGATAAGCTGTAGGCTGCGGCCATTTTTCAAACTTTAGTAAACTGGTTTTTCTAAAGACTAAAGATACTTTTCTAGCCGCCTATTCCCCACAAATTCTAACGCGAATACATGGCAGTCTGAATTACCTCGTAGTTTAACGCAAAAAAAAAACACTTACCTTAACAGCAGATTAATATTTTTTCACGAATTTTATCACTGTGTACAAGCGCGAAACGTCCACCAAACTTTTTCAAGCATTTGCAACTATCAGCGAAATAGAACGTTCCGAAAGGGGGGACCAGAAGAAAAGTAGCCCCTGGAAATTGTTGATGCTTACAACCTTTTCGAACTATTAAAAGTTGTCAATTTCTATTAAATTTTCTCGAACTATTTGTCATAAAACATAGAGAAGTATTTGAATCGTACTTTTAACAACGTTGAGACTAGTGGACGTGTCTTAAAAAGGTTCGAAGCATTGAACATGTGGCCGACTTTACAATGTGTTTTGGAGAAATGGGCTTCACTGTAGTACCGCTGTTAGCCTCAGTCGCATTTTTTCATGATTTTTATGAACTGTTCAACAATGCGTGAAGCCCCCTTCTTAACAGCTTTCCCCCCAATAGAGATGACTGTATTAATCCTGATATTTTAGATTCTTTTCATCATTTAACATAAAATGAATTTTTAGCGGGCAAAAGTTTTTCCTGTTTATTTGTTCAGAATTTCATTAATAATTAGGAGTGTCTTCAAATCGTTCTCCTATTTGGCTTTAAAATTAATAAAAAATAAAATACTGAAACTCTTTTAAGTCATTAAATTCATGCAGTTTTATATTTATTTGTGCTTATTTGTTGTAGATTAAAACGAAAGTATGCATTTTTGAATCTTTTTAAATAACATCAATTTGAACAATTTATTTGAGAAATATTTATTTTATCTTAGGTGGTCAATATTAAAAAAAAAGCAGGGGGAGGTCGACTATATATTACTTAATTAATTAACACTAATAGGGGAGGGGATAATAAATGGTGTTATATGGACATAATTCATTATGCAATTTTGTGATTCCTGAATAAAGTGATTTACTTCTGAATATCTTTAAAATAATCGTATAAGATTATAAGGACAGATTAAATAGGTGACCAAAAATCTGAAAAATAATTTAAACATGATACATTTGCAATGGATACTGGTCAAATGCAGCTACTCAAATCCTGCCAAAGACTTGAATTGCAGAATACTTGCGTGCATGGATCATCCATAAATCATACTATTGGTATTAAGATAAAATCTTAGGATTTTCTATACCCTCTCGCCCCTGTCGATTATAAAATTTGGTTATAAATAAATATTCCAATATCCCCATAATCACACATACAATATATATATTTCTACATTTCTGTTACACTTAATGACTAACTTTTAAATAATATTATAACCACCATAGGGCCTATTTTGAATATTAAATTATTTTCATAATATAATATATAAGTCAAAATATAATCAGTTATAATTTTTCTGGATAAGTTTAGTATTTTGAAATGAAATTATTGAAATTATTTTTTTAGGAATCTCGTATGAGATCATTTTTCACAACCCGTATACACGTGATGTATGGATTATCCTATACGAAAGTATTTTTGCAAAAACGGATAAATAAATAAATATATAAAATAAATTTATAATTAAATAGTCAGTGTGAATTAAAAATATTCATACTATGCTCAGGATTACTTTAAATTACACGATAAGAGGTAATTGATAGGTTTCCTGAATTCAAACATATATGGATGCTAAATAAAATGATTTGCTAGTTGAATGCCATTGATAAAGGCTACTGATAGTGATATAGGCTCATGGCTGCAAAATACATATGTGGTGACGTATTCTATATGATTGTTGTCTAGATAAAATTTTTAGCAATAGTAATAATATACCATATATACTAATAATATTGATGAATTTGAAATTAAAATATCTTATTCCCCTTGAATCTTTTTCCAGCAATTACATTTTGTTTTTTTGGCGGCTGGGAATTATATATTCTAATGGTTGGTCCAAAAGTATTTTGGAACGTATCGGGTAACAATGAACCCATTAAAGCTAATTATAATTGAGTGATAATCTTTTTTTAAATTTATTTTGATAGTCTTATCTGATGTAGTGTGTAGCTCCTCGATTCGACATATTATACTTATAATATATTTAAATATATTATTGATTTAATGAATTGTTAAATTCTTGTTATGTTTAGATATTGAAAACTAATCGGTTTAATGTTCTATCATTTTTGGCAATAAACATTTTCATTTCTGTATTGATATTAGTCATAAGTGTTTTACTGGTGTTCACAAGGTGTATTATAAACTGCATGTGAGTGCATTTTGTTACAGTGAGGGAATGGTTTAGTGTTAAATTTAAGATTGAATATTTGAGAAAAAAGCAAATTTTGATAGAATATATTTATTAATGAATATCAGGGAGAAATATGAGCTTTTTGTGAATAATTTTGTAGAACATTTTCTTATTATAATACATATTAGATTTCGTATTATATATACCATGATGCTTTATACTCCATGTATAAACCTATGTAGAATTTCTAGGTTTTCAAGAAAAATTCCATCCTAAACATGAAAGTTGGGCATATGCATTAATGGGGAGTTTAGTTTTTTTAACATACAATTCAGTATGCTTCTTTTTAGATAAAAAAAAAATAGGCGATTCTATTAATGGTGGAAGTTCAATGACCTGAATATATATATTTTGTTGTGTTTTTTGTGTTCATTGAAGTCTTTGTACCATAATGGCAAAAAGATAACTTATACTTATATAGATTTTTTCAAATATAAAAAAGTATCAATTGAAGGGCTTATTAATACAAGTATTAATTAAAAAAAATTAATTGTAAGTTGATATGTGAATACCTGGGAAGATGCATACTGGAATTTATTAAAATAAATAGGTCATGTTTCATGGGTTAATTAATTATCTTTTATTTTGTGGTTTCAATCTCTATGCTCAATGGGGGTGGGGGCAAAACGCTCCATTTTTAAGAATCATTTTAGTTTGGGGTTCCCCCCACCATCCCCGGGGTAACTACAGCATGTGGTTGAATAAACGGTTTCATGCTTATAAAATTGAATTACAATTTCAAATTCATATTAATTTGATCTCCTATATTCTAAGTAATAATATAAACATTTATTTACAAACTTTCAAACAATATTTGAAATAATTTGTCTAATAAGTTGAATATTTCACTTCAAATCATTTTAATGTAATTGAGAATATATCAAATTAAATAAAATAAATTAATAAAATAAATAATAAGAAATCAAATAAAAAATCACTTGAATGTTGTATAGGTAACGTTGTATTTGATTAAAATGATTCAGAAGTAAAAAAAAAATCAAAAACCCTTTTAAGTCTTTATAACGTTAAAAAAACAAACTCTCAGAATTTATAAAGAAATTTCTTAGTCAAGGCATTAAACAGTATGTCTCCATTTTTAATAGATATTATAATCATTCAATCAGTTAAATGAACACTATTAACAAACTCAATCATAATTTCAGCCCCATTTTAACTAAATACTTTTTACCAAATCAACTTTGAATTCAATAGGCCTACCCCATGCATTATTTTGTCAGTGATGACCCCTATTTTGTGCTACCAAATATTAATACAATAATAAAATATAAACACAATAATAATTTATTTTTTCATATGTAACTTAGCACACATTGCCATATACAAGAATGAGTAATAATACACTTGTGTTCAAAAAGCAATTATTTCTTTACAATCTGAGCAGCTTTCAGTTCTTGTTTCACTATCTCTCGATATTCATCAAAGCCACCTTCTATACTGCTTACGTTTCCTTTCGAGCAAACCCATAGTTCTTGACAAACCATTCGAATTAACATTTCGTCGTGAGATACCAGAATTACGCCTCCCTAGAGAAAGTATAACCAAACCTATAATAAGTTTCATGTTTTCACACACTGTAAAGGCTCTATTTACTGGAGAATTTTGAATTACCGTGTATTTACTGAGGGCGTTTCCCAATGCTTCTATGGTTTCTACATCTAAATGATTGGTCGGCTCATCCAAAATTAGAAAGTTTGGTCTAAAAGTATTTCAAATAAACAATACATTAATTAAACAGTAGCTCGGAGAGTAAGGGTCGACAGTAGAATTGAATCACTTGGTTGCCAGTCTTTCATTTAAAATAGCTGATTAAAAATCAATCCAACTTTGTTTCCAATAAGAAACAATAAGAATTTTAGCAAAGGGTTATTTAAAAATGCCACCTACGAGCTATATGTCATCACAGCGAATGCCACCCTGCTCTTCTGTCCTCCAGATAGAGTGGCGACAACTTGTAGCGCAAGATCCCCAGAAATACCAAATCTCCCTAGTTGCTGGCGATACACTTCAACAGGATGACCTGTTTGTATAAACAGAGCGATATTTCAATATAAATGAGAAGGATAGAAATAATCAAAACTGTCTACCTGGAAAGCGAGATGCTAAAAGTTCCACAGATGACACTGACATATCCAGTTGATCCACATGGTGTTGACTGAAATAGCCTATACGGAGATTTCGGTGAGCGTGACGTATCCCGCTGACGGGTGACAGTGCCCCAGTTAGAATTTTAAGCAGTGTACTTTTCCCAGCTCCGTTTTCACCCACCTACATAATGAAGGCAATCGTGAATATTGTCTTTGTTTAAACATCTAGCTTAATAGAAGAAAACTCACAATGCAAATTCTCGATTCCATATTGGCCGATAGATTGATATTGTGTAAAACGGGTTGACCAGCAGTGTAGTGGAAGTTGACCTCATCCAACTGTAGAATGGGAGGGCAGAGTTTTTCTGGGTCAGGAAACCGAAAAACTACATCAGTTTCCTTTTCGATTGCTTTTAGTTCTGGTCTAAAAATGTCAAATGCTTTTATGATCAATTTGTGCGTTTACGTTCGTCTATGATAGCAGAACCCGATTTTTTTTACGTACAATTTTTCCAGCATTTTGATTTTGCTTTGAACGAGCGAGGCCCTCTTAGCATTGTAGCGGAACTTGTCGATAAATTCTTGTACGTGAGCTTTGTATTGTTGCTGAGCTTCGTATTCCCTCATTTGATTTTTGATTTTCTCCGTTTTGGCTTTAACGAAATTCTCGTAGTTTCCCCGGTAAGGGTCTAACTGTTGATCCCTCAAATGGACAATGTCTGTGGGCACAACGTCTAGGAAATGTCTGTCGTGTGATACAACCAATAATGTAGAGATCCACGCCTATAAGAATTTTTTAATCCTCATTAAAACCATGAGCTTTACATAAGTGTTCTAACATATTTAACTTTCTTCCAGTAAAGTAGTAGGCTTTGCCCTTATCGGTAAGCAGGTAACAAATACTAACTTGTAAATATGATTCCAGCCATATTATGGCCTTAATATCCAACATGTTTGTAGGCTCTAAAAAAATTTATTTATATTTAAATAAATTCATAAATTCAGCAAATTATATTCAAATTGGACAATACTTTGATAATATATTACCATCCAACAGCAATAAATCAGGCCTGTGGGAAAAAAATGAATGGTGTATATTTTTTGAGATAATATTTTCATATCAGAAAACATGAAAAAAAAAGCCATATCTTACTTTGAAAATAAGGCTCGAGCCAAGGCTAATCTCATTCTCCAACCTCCAGAAAATTCTCTAATGGACAAAATAAAAAGATTAGTGTATCTTTGTCGGCTGTCTATTATTAAAGAGGAATGAATCTCCAAAAACAAATATTTGCCAGGATATAGTATCAGAACTCTCAGCTTTTTGGGTCTTAAATAGTTAAATAAATGACAAAATCTTAAGTGACCAATAGTGACAATTTTAAGGTTGCAAAATCTTACTTTGTCGTTTTTTGCTGCATATCAGGATCAAATCCTAAGCCAGCTAAAATAACCGAAGCTCTTGAAGGTGCTTTATCGGCTTCAATATGCTGAAGCTGAGCGTATACTTCCGAAAGTCTAGCCACAGCTTCTTGCTCATCCCCAGATCTAGTAAGTGATTTGAAGCAATTACATAAAAAGCATACAAGGATCTCACGATCAAGAATTATGCTTTCAATACTTACTTTGCATTGATTTGTGCTGAAAGTTCTACTTCCTCCTTGAGTAAACTTTCCCGTATCTCATCGCATTGTAAAACACTTTGTAGAGCTGGCGTGTCATCTCCAACTACTTCTTGTTCCACGTGGAGAATGGTAATGTGGGTCGGTATCCTTAATTGGCCACTAGAGTAAAGTTCAGAAATTTTACTTTGTTTTTCCATAGAAACTATAAAAATTAATTTTTTTAATGTAAACTAATAATACCTGGATATTGCTCTTAAAAGAGTAGTTTTTCCAAGCCCATTACGACCAACCAAACCATATCTACGGCCATAGGACAGGCTTAAATCAGCTCCTTGAATTAGCACTCGATCCTTGTAGGAAACGTCAAAATTCTCTATTCTAATATCTTTGCTGTTATTTGTGCCTTTTGCCTCTTGTCGTGCTTCTTTTTTACTAACTGCTTGGCTTACGCATGCTTCATCTAATATAATACTATTATTGCAAAAAATAAATAGAAATAATTATCATCTTTGTCATTTTATGTAATAAAGATAATGGCTATTACCTACTAACTGGCTTTTCAGGGGCATTGATACGCTTAGTTTGCTTATCTTTGAGACGGGCTTCAGCTTTCTCTAATTTTCTAGAATTGACTTTCTGTCAATTATAATAATAATAATGGAAATTATAAGATTGGGTTAAATGGTTTCTTTTAATTGTATTCAAGCAACAAAGAAAAAATTATATTTTACTGAAGAATTATTCAATCCATCTCTTGACCAAATTCCACCATAATCTTCCCGAATATCTTCCAGCTGCTTGGCTTTATCTTTTAAATCGACCAATTCGTCTAATTTGCGCAATCCATTAGTAGTGTGGCCGTCATGATCACTGAAATTTTGAAACTTTAAAAATTTGACCACCTATAGCAAATAAGAGCGGCGGTTTCTTTAGCAATTTCTCGTACCATTTAATAGTATCTAATAACATTTGACACAGATCCTTAATATCCTCTACATCTTTATCATCTGCTACCTCCTGCAGTACTTCACCCAAGGCATCATATACATCATCAGATGAGTGAAAATCTGATGCACCTCCCTCCAATACTCCTTTTTGAAATTAGCAAAAAAAATATAACAGCTAGGTGTTAATTACGTTAGTTCAAGGTGGTACATACCACTACTGGTCAGTATACGTAAAGACTTGGTATATGCCTAAGGTATCTTGAAGGGATTAGCTTGGACAAAGTATTAGGGACTTTAACCAAAGTAGTAGGGCCTATGCATTTTTACTATAGGAATTATTTATCAAATATTGTACAACAATACAGTACACTGTTATTGATAAAAATTTTCACCTAATTTATTAACTATTTTTAAAACTTTAATTTTTAAATATATTTCTTTATTGCACCACCATAATGTAATGCTGTAGAATTCCATTGATTTCATTGATTAGGGACACTGCTTAGGCTTAATATACCGGCTTCAAAATTTTAGTTCTTACATCAACTACAGGTTTTTGTAGTTAGTACAGAATGAGAAAATATTCCAGTAAGCTTAATAGTTTAAGTTTAATCTGTTAACTTAAAATGGTGTTTACCGTGAATATAAGTAAAGATCTCGTCATCAATTTCTGGAAAGGCTGAACGGATTAATTCGGATGTTGCAGCCATCTTGTATGTAAAAGAATTTACGCTGCGCCATCCATCAAGGGAGTCTGGAACTACGATCAGCTGGAGAAAAAAAATGGCTTGGTGACTAGGGGTTGTGCACTGTGTGTTATATTAATTTTCTGCTAAATTATAAGCCTTAGTTTAAATTAATGTTCTAAAAATGGTATTTCAAACTGCTGGACCTGCTGAAATAGTTCGTTTGGCCCAGAAAGATGAATATTTTTTGGCTAGGTTACGTTCTGAAATAACATCACTGATTCAAAAAATCAAGAATTGGACCTTATCAGTGACCTATCTTATTTTGTTCTCACAACATGCTTGGGTAAGTTTGTAATATTGTTCCAGTGTAGGAGTTAATTATAAATCTGTATAATATAGTTATTTAGCTAATTAATGCTGTGCTACTATAACCAAAATTCAACTGTAATGCCAATTGGCATTAAAATTGATCTTTTAAAAGATCAAAGTCTGTCAGCCATACTCCTACTTGAGTATGATGTGCTCCCTAGCTCATGCCAGGATTCGTTATATCTGATCTTCCGAAATGAACTTTGTGCATAGACCCCCAACCCATGGCACGTCTAGAGATCTTGGTTCTTTTCCCAAGCTAGGTCGACTACCTTGCATGGTTTTCATGGTTTTTAAAAGTGCATCCTGGCAAATGCTGGGGCAGGACCCCCAAAATGTCGGCCATGACTGCATTCCTTTCCATCCTTACTATTGCTTCATGTTCTGGCTTCTTCCTCACTAGCTTCCTTTCCTCAAGGCCTGCAGACATTAATTGAACTGTGCCGGCTACAGCTGGGCATTTAATGTTGCTGTAGTTGCGTTACTTGTAAACTCCCACCTCCCTTTTGGTATACTGTCGTCACATAGTTTCTCTACAGGTCGAGCTGCTGTAACAGCTCTGAAGTTGCCCATGTGGAGGCCATGGAGTATTTTGAATAAAACATCCTATATATATATATATTATATCTAGACAGAGAGAGTGTCAGGAGAGTACATAGTGGGATACCTCAACTGCCCCTTAAATGGCATCATAATTATTATTTACATACCGGTACGAAAGTACTTGTTTCGACAAATAAGGTAGTGAAAGGGGATGGGGAGAGGGGGGGGGGGAGTGCCCTATTGTTCAAAGTTGCAAGATCAAATTTATTTTTATAAATCTGAAAATATATACGTTTTTAATACTGGTATCTTTTTCAGATTTCAAAGAATATTAAATAGTGCATACACTACTATAGTAGTCTCCAGAAAGTTAAACATAAATCCCAGTGCAGTATGAATTTGAAAATGGCTTCTGTATAAAACAATATTTATGCTCCAGAAGCATAGGATTATATCCAAAATATTTTTGGGTGGAAGGTTACTAACTTGCGAAAGCACATTTAATTATGACTAAGGCTTGCATTATTATTTTAGGAAATCAAACACTTGGTGAAGAATATGTGAATGTTATTCAGGTTGATAACACTATTACTAAAGTACCTTCTTCATGGGTAAATAAAACAAAAGTACCAACTATTTTCCTTTCTGGTTCATCATATAGTAAATGATATTCATTTGGTTGTTTTCGCTAAATTTTTTCATTGAGAACAGCGGAGATCCGCAATGATTATGCTTCATCTTGGTGGTCCATACTTCGCTGACCGATGGTCTCGTAGAATGCTCATTCAACTAAGCAGTTATCCAGACTTTTTGTCGCAATATCCATCTGTCAGGAACACTCTTCAAAATACACTACCTCACTTAAACAGTTTGGTTGCAATCTTGCACCGTTGCCATTTGGTAATATTTTATTTTCAAGTGAAATATTATCATCTTGCCAAACGACTGACTGGGACTAGATACGTGAGTATTGTACCTTTTCCTTTTGATTTGGAAGCCTATTTTATAGAAAAAGATTACATTTTGAATTTCGGGAAATAGGTTTTGATTAGACCGTGGCTCGAAGATAGTGCTTCTCGTTGGGGTTACTGGTTCTTAGGAATACTTTCCTTGATTCAGCTGGGATTCAGTGCTGCTCTATATCTTCATTCCTATTGGTCATCTAAAGGCACTTTTACCAGTAAATATGTAACTACGCTACGGAGGTAATTTACTCATTTTTATGCAAAATATATTTCACTGTGTCTAATCAGGAGATTTTTTTTAAAACTTCACTATATAAAAGCTAATTTTACATTGTCTACTAATCGGTACCTTTTTCTTCATACATTGCATTAGAATAAAGGGGGGTCTCTTTTTATTTTCTTCCCTAAAATAAGCGTCTGGCATATATAATCCCTTAATATATAAATATGCAAGGTAATTCCCGTTCAAGGATTTTGTATACCTCACTAGATCAAGGTTTAGGCGGTTTTATGAAGGCCTTGAAATGCAAATAATTAGAAAAACTATATAGAATTTTTTATGAACAAATGTTTAAAGGAAACCATTGTTGAAAATTATAAAAAAAATTAATAATTTGGAACATAATCATTCCATTTTTATCTTAAGACACCAAGTATAGATGCAAGAGAAATGTGATTCATATTTTCTTTTTATAAATAACATTGAACAGTAATGAAGATGAACAAAATAAATCTCATGGCAGTCAAAGGAGTTTAAAGTGCCCACTCTGTCTAGACACTTTATTGGCCCCAACTACAACACCATGCGGACACGTGTTTTGTTGGAATTGTATAATACACAGTTTGGACATGAAGGTATAGTCATGCCTGAATCGTGCTTTTTTAATATATATATTAAAAAAGCAACAATACTAATAAAATGTTTTGCTATTGTAGCATTGCTGCCCGCTTTGCAGTCATATATTCGAACCGTCACGGCTCGTATGCCTGCAAAATTACAATTAAGTTTCACTTTGAAATTTAAAGGCTGATGCTTGTTATCAGCTGAATGACAATGTAACATTTTATTTGTAATACATGTATTACAAAACAATTAATAGCAAACGCTTAAATTACACAATTTATACACTTATTTTTAAATGAGGGGAAAGCTTTTTCTTGAAATTCAATAAAGACAGGTATAAAAAAGAAGAAATGCAGTACGATTTGCTACAACAAATATTTAATCGTTATTTCACTCTTAAAAATAAATCAACATTTTCAACTTGACCAGGCTATTTTGCTTGTATTACTGGGTGTCTAAATATGATTTCATTTTCAATTAAGTCTGGGAGAAGCCTGAGTAATGGAAGTTTCAGGTTGAGGCATAGGTTATAGAATACATCTGTGTACAGCTAAATCATATATACAGCTATGGTCCTCCGCATATTTGAAAATGACACCAATGATTAATCACCCAGTATGAAATTGTAATAGAGAAGTGATAGAGAGCATTTTAATGGGAAAAAAATAAGATACAACGGTATATTTAAAATATCAAAACGTTGGCTTAAAAAAATTCAAACCGGATGAAATAATAAGTAAGAGAGGAGTTTCGCAGACATCATTCTCAAAATAAAAATAGGCCAGCACCAAAACGTAGTGACATGAAAATGATGAAAAATACTAGAGAAATGAAGTATGAGTATATAATGGGATCTTCCATTAAACCTCATTTTAAACATGCCACCTGATTTTTTTTTAATATGAGGTGTTATTAAGGTGAGCTTCATAACTATAATAATATGCTGAGTGGGCTTAATTCTGATAGTGCTGGTCATTTGCTAAAAATTATTGAATCATTTGATGTTTTCTTCTTCTATGCAATAATCGACAGATTTTGTATGCAAATTTGTATGTAACCAACTAAAATTACCTATTAAAGAAATGCCTTTAACCAGTCTGCAGGTGGATAACCTGACACTCCCCCCCCACCCTCCTTCACCCCACTCCCCTTTTAAGATTGGGAGCCGATCAAATGTAAGCAAATTGGCAGTCAGTTCCGTCCAATCAATTAAAGCATGAGGCCTGCATTTAACCTAAATAACACCTGTATTAAAATGACATTCGTATTGGCATTCCGCAATTCTTTGGTATATCACTTGGATTATATCACAAATGGTTCATTACTTTCAGAAAATGAGTGTTTTAGATTGTCATATACCAAGCATTTAAAGTTTCATAAAACAAGGTCTATTTTGAGACTAATAAAAGTTAAGTAGGAAGAAGTACTACTTTATTTGACTTTAAAGTATGAAAAAAAAAACAATAACAAAAAAAGAATTTTCTTTTTGTTTATAAAAAAATAACATTAATTCTAGATCCTTATTCCAATTTGGTCTGAGGTTCAGATCCGAAAAAAACTCACAACGTTTACATCTTGTGACCAACAGTTTGCAATCTCTAAAAGTTCTACTAGGACACTTTCAAGTTCATATCATCTAATAATATTGATCCAGCTCTTTCTAGATTCCAATCGGCTGCATTTAAAACTTTTTGACAGTGTTCCCTAGACGATATTCCTAAGTTGTGCAACATTTCCACCTTGACTCTGCGTTCTGCCAAATCTATGTTGCCAGCAGCTTGCTGCAGGGCGCTCCAGCACTGTGACAGCGTGGATCCGTTTAGTTTTCGTTGTAAATCTGATGCCTCCTCGTAATATTCCGGTTTGGCTGATGAAGGGGACTTGATCGCATTTGGAATTGAACTGACGGGGCGGAGGCCGGTTAACTCTGACCAAGTAGGATTGACGGTAGTTGTCTGTGGTGTCACCATCATGAAAGGCCTAACTTGGGCAGTGTTAGGAGGACAGGAGGGAAGAGGAGGTGGCATGAAAGAATTGGGCAGGATGGAATTCTTTCCAGGTGGCCACATCGGTACACTCGAATTACATTGATTACTGGCTGGTCGGAAATTATTTAGCATATAAGGAGGAGAATTTCCCATTTTACGTGGGCCTAAGCCGATGCTGGCATGGGGAAACGAACTCACTAAATCCATGGCTATCGTAGAATTCCAAGATTGTTTGTTAAGCTCGGATGTATTCCCATGAGTTCCTTGTAGTTCAGATTTTTGAGCCTTGGGCCAGGTCATGCCGGCTGGCGTGTCCAAAGCCAACGCACCGATCGTATCGTTTAGCCAGTCGAAAGCTTTGTCCCTGCGTTGAATGAATTCTGTGGGATTCTGCTTGAACGCAGCCTCCCACTGTGCTGTTTGACTGTTTTTTAGTTTCTGTGCATGCTCCTGATGACCATTTAAAACGGGACAGCTCTGGCGCAGCGACGTCCTTTGATACTCAACATTGTCATAATCGGACATTCCCTGTACTCCGTTAGAATAAAGATGTGGATTCGCCTCATCACTGCTGTGGGGTACGGTCGAATAATATCGAAAACCTTGTGAGGTTGCTACTTGATCGGACGTTCCGTTTGACAAAGGAAGGTTGTAATATCTACCATTTTCAGTCGAAAAATTAGAGGCTGTGCTCCACTCGTAATTGGATAAGCTATTATTCGTAGTCTCTGAATAGGTTGAGCAGGCTGAGCGTGGCCTTGAAATGCTATCAGAAGATGGAACCGAAGTTTTTTGTTCTGTAGATGTTCTGAGTTTTGAGACTTGTTGCGGCGGTCGCAAAATAGGCGCCACTGCCGTTTGATTACTTCTACCCGCTAACTTGTTGGCTTTATCGGCCAAATCAATCAGCACTGCTTCTTTTGTCTTCACTGGTTTTCCCTCTCTGGCTGACACGTAAAACGTGGCTTCACTACTCTTGGTCGCATGTCCCTCTTCTGAATTTTCATTGGTCAGTTTATTGTATGCAAACTGCTTGCCAGGAGGTTTCTTTGGAGCAATTTCTGTAAATGATCAAGAGACAACTATATACAGGTACATATAAAACCGTGTTAATATTTTTGGCTCTTACTAGTATTTCTGTCCTTTAACCTTGAAGGGGTCAGGGTCAAATCTGCTTCTGGTTGCAGGCCTAAGAGATCTGGTGGATCCATTGGATTTTTTAAGTAAACACTAAAATACAACGCAACGTGTAAATTTAATATGAAATTATATAATATTTTCGAATTTTCAATGCAGAGCTACGGAGGTCAATTTTCTGCATTATGCCGAAATGATGAATGATCGTTTGGTACTGAGTTGAATTGAAATTCTCTTTTATTTTATTTGTTATTTTCTTGAACGGACAAGGAATTGGGGAAGAATTTTAG
>JAQIXP010002018.1:0-16288 GCA_034700285.1 Proteroiulus fuscus | reverse complement strand
CCCAGGTTGAATTTCACATATGCACCCTGATTAAACAATATGGCTGCTGGTCCGTTCTTACTGAATCACCCGGTATAAAACATCCTCCAAATTTGCAGCTCCTGGCAACTATAAAAGTGGTCCGATTATAAAGTATATTTTCTTGATGTTTTATGTCAGAATTACACAGAACTATTTCCAGTTTACAAAAGCTTTAAACAATTTCATTACAAGAAATTCAGGGAATGGTATTCAGTATATGTAATTTGATTACTTTAGAGAGAAATTCTTTGAATTTTATAAATGTATTTTTGGAGCAGATCAAATGAAATTTTGTTATTATGATATTTCTCGAAATACAGGAGTGCAATCTTAAATATTATAGTTTCTTCGAAATATACTAAAGTAATTGACTTTGTGAATATACCTCAATCCTAAACTATATATATAAATCTCAATTCCATGTGGAGCTTGAGTGATACGCTCCCACATCCCCAGTTGTCATGACTGAGTAGAGCACTTAGTGGCATATAAATGCTTATACTAACCATTTTAATATAAATTGCTTTTTCATATATATACCCGGATATAGGCTACCGATTTGATAAAGTCTGATCTGGATAAAGTGTCTACAGAAATGCTTTAACAAAAATAAGTGACGAATTTATGCAATCAATTGTACCTAAATGTTCTGCAGAAATAGCTAATATAGCACTATTACAGATAGTCTTCATATAGGTGCTTGTATGAAGGTAAATGCAAGTATACCTTATACATTTGCTATCTTTTAATATTTTTATGACTCTTAACAAAATAGACTATACAGACTGCATGAGCAAGTATATTCTGCTGATACTATATTTGTTTAGGACATGAATAAGAAATTAATGTTTACCTTATTAGCATATCCATTTTGGAAAATGAGCTTATTATATTTTCTCTATTTCCTATATCTTTTCTTTAACCTATACAACCAAAACTCTTTGTGAATTATTAATTAGTAAGCATAGTTAATTAACTCCAACAATGGCTTTTAATTAATGATTCTTTTGTTTTGTTGATCCCAGCACAATGAGCACATATATAATTGACACTGCATGGCTTATATAATAAAAATTCGTTAGCTTTCTTTCATAAATAATTCTTAGATTTTCTTATACATCTGGCCTAACTAGATGCATAATAGTTGATTAAGAACGTGACTTTATTCGTTTATATTTATGCATTAGGCCCTATTAATTGATTAAAGTGCAGGTACTATCATCCACAATTTACTTTTGTATGATGTTCAAATAGTAGCAGATTTACGAATATTTTTATGTTGATTTTTTTTCTGTATTCAATGCACAGTTTCTAATTATTTTCGTGTCTCAGATTGCATTTTAAGCTTTCTCAATCAATATCAAGCTTCGTATATATGCTTAATATCATTATTTTTCAAGCAGGAGTGTAATATGTAACTTGATTGCCATCTGCTCTTATACTGACAAGTCATTTATATAAATAGTTGTGATATAGTGTAACTTATTGCACAGCCAAGTATACCTTCTTATACTCGTATGCCTTTCAGAATTGAATTTATGTGTTCATTTAAATGCAGTCAGGTGAACTAATTTGTAACGAAAATTCCCTGAAATACTTTTGACATATAAAATAGGAAATGTATTGATATATGAGTGCTAGTATGTTTGTAAATGACAATCCTATATGTCACATCTCAAGATGTGATTATAATTAAATTTCGGCACCATCCTTTAAACGTCAACCATATACATGCAAATAAAATGTTTACTGTTTTGTCGTTGATGGCTAATAAGCATCAGTTATTCCTGTTTTGAAAACATTTTGTGTATCATTGATTTATGATAAACCATTTTATTATAGTACATCACTTAAGTTTAATAATCATTATTAGAATCACTATAGCAATTTGGAAAATCTCAGTATTATTTTGCCAGTTTTTTATTTTTTTATCACAAAAAAAGGATAATTAGACACACATCACATGCTCGCCACAGGAAGTCTGAAACTTTCTCAACAATATTATTTATGCTTATGGACCTCAAAGCCTAAATGACTGAACGGTGAACATTTCTGCTGCATTCACAGCAATAACGCCACAAAAGTTACAAGCCACAATTAGAGCATCACTATCAACTATATGCTTAATCTGTAATGGGAATCATGTAGAGGTCCTGACTTCAAACCGTAAAGGTAATCTGCCAAATATAGGCCTAGCATCAATTCCATTTCATATCAAGCATTTTTAAATTATCTCTATATACACAAACAGATCACTCTGTACAGATCACCTGCATGTGCTTAAGAGTCTTATATTGATTAACAGTTAAAGCGATCCCAAACTCATTGCAAGCATATATTGCCAATTTCATTTTTTATTAATGTGAACTTGATCAATATATATATTGCCGTCAATTTTAAATTATATAAATAATAAATAAAATTCCCTCTTAGTTTTCTGTTGCATATATACTGGTATTTTATTGTTCTGAAGCAGTTAATAATTTTGCTTATAAATAATATCCATTACATGATTGGAGCCATGTTGTACATCCATTTTGAATTATTTTTGAAAATCTTTAAGATCTATATAAATAACCTTATTGCATATGGATTTAATATCAGGTTATTTACGAAGGCAATTTTATAGCCTAGCTCAACCAAATTTTGAAAAACAAGTGGAAAATAATGGCTTATCTAGAATTCTATTGTGCAAACATGTTAACAAAATTGAGTGCTCCTATATATGCGTGTAATGTCATGCTATAAGCATGGTTCAGCATAAATTTGATCGATTTATCAATACAATTCTATCATAAGTTTAAGGTTTACAACGTCATAAAACTAACCCGTTATAGTCAGACTACTCACTTTAACATTATACTACATTATTATCAAGTATGGCCCATGAATAAAGGATTGATTACTGTTTTTCATTGCCAGATATAGTTACAGACTGCATGGCAAATATAACATTTGAAGAAAATGAAATACTTTGTGTTATTAAGTTTGTTGGCTATATAAGCTTTTATGGTGTGTATATATGCATACTGGTTTATTTACCACCAGTATCGTAATGATGGGGGGGGGGGGAAAACCTGAGGGGCTAAAGCATCCCCACTCCCAAAAAGAGTTCTATATATAGCCAGCGGTGCCGAATATGTGGTTGCTGTGGGTGCTCAAGCACCCTCAATACTTGCAAGAGATGCTTTGAGCACTCACAATATTTCACCCAAAGCATTCATTTTTGGTATTTCTATTAACGTTTTTCGATTTTGAGCACCCGCAATCCCCAACACAAGTTGCCGCCGATGTATATATAGCAAAATTGCAGAAAGATGGCCACCAGGGTATTTAGGCAATTTATATATATGCCACGTAACTTCCCATTCCCCTCTTTCCTTTCATGACGATTACATACCATCATGCACTGCAAATTACACGATTGTCCAGTGCAAGTAAATATATTTAGTACAACTCAATGGTCCCTTCTAAGTGTTTATTTCCAAATATATATATAGACCTAAGTAAACGTCTATAGTTTCAAGTTGTTTATGTCTCAAACAGTCAATTAAACTGTATGGAATCGATCAATGAAACTAGATACCAGATTTTGTTTTATAAGATTACATTTCTTGGCCTACCTTACTGCCAAACTTCCGGCTGTGTTATCAGGACTACACGGAAATAATGATAAATAGCTCTTGCAATATTAAAACCCATGGCGTTCCCGAGACCATATATGCTTTCTATACCCCCTAAGCATTTCTCTGTATTTCAGCATATGATAGTAATTCCTTTTGTCATTTTATTTGTCATTTTTGTTATCGCTTTTGTGTGTTTGCTCTTGTTATATTTATTTTATGTAATGAACCTTTAGGTAATGGAAGTTCTATGTATGACCGTAAAATTTAATTATATATAATAGGAGGAAGCACGCAGTGATGACTGATTGACGCCATTTTATCCCTTGATTAACTCGGTTAATTTTATGAATGACTAGTATAGCCAATTAATAATAATTCTCATGACAATGTAAACTTATCAGTTATATCACATGTGAATGAACACTAGTTATAATTATGTTGTTTAAGAAATATTTAACATCTTGAGACATGCAGTATTATAGTCTATTAATAATATAATTATGAATTTGAACAGGTTTATATCAGAACAGTTTTAGCAGTTTGATCATCTTCACGTATATATACTATAACAAAAACCTTATTTGATGCACAGCTATATAGTTTCGCCTTTAACTATTAGCGAACTAAGCACTTAAGTTTGAGCTCATTTAATGTGTTTACATAAATATATCTTCATGAATGTATTTCCCTTAATGTATTTCCGCAAATTCTTTTTTTTTTAAGTAAATTAACTCTCTCGCTATACTTTAAAGTAAGATAAAATAATTTCATTAATTAACATTGCTTTTTAGTTGCTATGTTAATACATAATTAAATGTAAGATCACGTTGAAAGTATGATGAATGAAAGATTTATTTGCAGCAAGATAGCATGACTAATTACACGTCAGCGTTTTTTTTAAGTATATATTTGTTTTTAATTTGTCATTTTCGTATATCGAGTTTTAATCCTTCTTCAATGATGCAAACTTTATAGTTAATATAAAATGAAAATATAAATGAATTGGAAAATATACAACTATATCGATATATTCGCAAACTGTTAAATAAAGTTTTATATTTACCTATTATAGCTTCCAAACAACTGTTTATACAATCGTTTATAAATAGGTTATTGTCATTATATAACACATGCAGCTTCCCATAACCAGACATTACATCTATCTTTAATATTTTATTGCATACAAAAAGCAGCATGGAGCTATAATTGCTTGTAAAAAAAATAATCACCAAAAGTTCGACTATAGTTTTGCCATATATAGAGGTAAGCTGATTACAAACAAACAATAGAAAAACGATCCAATTAAGAAAAAATAAGTTCCTTTTGTTCCAATTTGCGAATCGATTAAAGATACAGGGAGACAAAACGGAAATTGAATCAATTAGTATATAATTAAGTTTTTCTATATTAGCTGGTAAATGCAATTGATTTTATGCCAGGTTAAACTCAGTACAAAAAAATTAATTCAGCAACAAAGCTTTGAGATTAACTCCAGTACCAAAATCCATCAGTTTTAAAATTTCAATTTAGAGATTAAATATTGTGTTGAGAATTACAATATACTGGTATGCAAATACATTTTTTCTGTAAAGGTATTGTAGAATTACAGCTAATATTGCCTTTTTTGACAGCAAAATATTTGAGGATGAGATTTAGTGCACTTTGGTTGATTAGGGATTGCCATTGAAAGCATTGAATTTCGATTAAAGGAAAGCTTTTATACATACATGTACCTTAATTACACTTGAGTGGATGGCATCTTGTGTATATAAGCTTCGTATTTATTTATTATTTTGTTTGGAACTAAGGTTATAGTATATGTAACTTTAATAAGTATTCCGCATTATGCAGTCTCGTGTGTATAATTTAAATTTAGTTAATTTTTGCAGTATATAGTAAGTTTTTGCAGATGTTCATGAATATTCGACTCTGAATTGAATTTAAATAGATGAAAAATTACAGTACTTTGAAACTGTGTATAAATAAAAATTAAGTTTGAAAAGTGTTATGGTTATAATGAGTTTATATACTTTATATCCATTGAATTTTAGTTTAAATGCTTTCATTAAAAGATTTTCTTAAAGATTTTACAAATGCTTTAAACAACCATCTTGATTGCATGCCAATCCTAACCTGTCATTCAATACATTTTCGTTCTTTAGATTCCTAAATTTAGGTCGCTTCATCATGACTGAACAGAATAGATCAGTATATAAAAGTTACAAGTAATTTCACTTTATTAATTATGAAAATTATCACATAATTGAATCTAGATTTTATTGTCAACATAAGAATCAAATCTTGATCTGAATATCATCAAATGCTTATTAAATATTTGATATAGAATTTTTTTAATTAAAACTTGTGAGCTGCCATTCTATTTTAATACTTACTTTTACCCCTGGTAAGACAATACCCTGGAGTAGGATGCTCAAATATCCCAAATAAAAGGAGATACGATAATTAACATTAAACAAAACATTCCAAACTTAATTCATGAATTCGCTTGATGGAAGTGAAGAAGGAAAAAAATATGCAAATATGTAAATTAATTCAATTGTGAGGTTTCTAACCGATTTTGTCGTTTAAATATTTGCATAATGTCATTCAATACATAATACGTTGTGTTTATTATGCCATGGGTTTTGTTTACATAGGTTTCAAGTTTAGCAGCATGCATATAGTTTAAATGTGCCACTGTGTGCTTCATATTCAAACATAGACATCTTATATAAACAGTAAAAATAAGTTACAAATTCACAATTCAAATGCACATAGTGTACATATAGTGATTATGAAAGTCATTTCTCATCAAACTTGTCGAGAGGCTTTAAGCATTATTTGTTCTTTCCATTTGCTTTATTTTACTGATGTATGCATGTTAGGAATGTTTAATTTGTTTTGCTCCCATACATTAAACTTTCAATAACTATTATAAGGCTATATTAACTGCTTGCGTGAATCAATAATAATTTGTCCATTAATGACATATTGAAATGACATTGTTTAATAAATAAAATTAGATCAGACTATAGATCAGAACTGGTCTGATCATGCTTTTTCCCCGTATACATATGTAATATATATCTGGCAAGGCCTGTGCATGCAGTGATTAGCCAAGCTATTGACATTTGAATTTACAATATCAGCTCTGTTGTTGATTCAATAGGTAAATGCACTGAGTAACATAAATTATGTGCATGTTGGACTATGAGCATTAAAAGACATAAAACTAAACAGTTTCTAAAATAGTAAGGAATTTATTAATATAAGTTTTGAAACCTGCATGCAATACCACACCAATTTACGGTTGGTATATACATACCGATAGCATCCAATTATATTTACTTTTCAAAGGACTGGCATTCTGGATTGTAGCCTATTACATTAGTTTCAAGACATTATGAAGAGTAAAACAAATTTATGATCAAATTATATAAGAAATGAGCTTTTCTATATTGGAATGAAAATGTATACGAATATCTACAGTGTTAATGCTCTCAATTTGTGAGTATAGTTTTACATTTGTTTATCCCGTCACATAAGTGATAATTAACACTTGTGAATAAATGGAAAAGTTCCAGCAATAACAGAAATCAATACAAATCATGCATCACCACCTGCCTGTCACAATTGTTTACGCTTTCAGAAATACACACCAAAACCTGCCCCTGTCAAAAAAGATACATGCAGAAATCGAATAAAACCTAATTTACCTGTGGCGTTGAACAAATCACGCTGATGATCCATGCAAATGTTAGCATAATTTTTCCTCGCCTTTGCGCATCGTTGACTTTGAGTGGGTGTAATATAGCAAAGTATCTATCCAAGCTTATACACACTAAAACCATGGATGATAAATAGAGTCCAAAAGCTCTGGCGAAAAGAAATACTTTGCAGGCGACATTGCCTGCTATCCACTGAAATGTTAATCTCCATCCAATTTCCAAGGGAATCATAAAAAATGTGACAATCAAATCGGCAATGGCCAAGTGCATAATCATCAGATTAATGCGAGATTTGCGATGACGGTTCCGAAAAAGGGACACGAACACGGTCAAGTTTCCCACGGCTGCAATTACGAAAAGTACGCTGTAAACGTAGGCCGTACCGATATTATCAACGATACCAATGGGCATATCGGATACACTAGTTATGTTATTTAATAACAAACTATCATTAGTTTCCGAAATGTTGGTGAACAGCTCGTCCAAATCGGGCATGTCGGTGGATGTTTCGGACATGGTCATATAGTTTTGTCTCGATTTTTATTAACAGTGGTCAACTTTTGTCATTGCAGAATTCTTCTGTGGAACTTTGGAGGAGTGAGAAATGGCATCGATCGCCAGGATGCACACCCTGGAATGTGAGTGAAATAATGGTTTTGAAGTATTCTTTTTCACTTTGCATTGTTCCATTTTATAAAAATCATTGCCACAAAGTTTCCAAAATAGGTTTTACTCATTTTGCCACAGTGCACATCTTTCGCTTTATCAATGTCGCGAAAAAAAACCACTTGAAAAATGGATGAGAGTCGATTAGATTTTAAAAATAAGTGCAGCACCGAGTTTGCTCTTCTCGTAAAACGTTCGCGTCTCTCACTTCCCATGTTCTAAAAAAAAATGTATTTCCCAATGCATCGACGAATTCACTCGGCTACACTTTTGCAAAAGCTTCTCGCGTACCGTGAACGTGTATGCGTTTGCTCTGTTTAGAAGTTTGTCACTTTGACTCTGCGCTCTTACTGTTTGGCTCGATGAAAGTGAAATGTGCAAGGCATGGCGGGTATTTGCCTATTTACATTCTATGTGGAATACACGTGGTTAGTCTATTACACGTCACTAGACATTCCCGCCAATGTTGGTGCCCTGACAGATGCTCACGTTTCATCTGGAATATTATGATATGACACTGTTGACTTGGTTACAGGGTGCTCTTAAGCCCCATTTTTGCAATACATGACAATTAGTTGCAGTAATCAATATGGCGTATGCGTCATGGCGAATATTGATGGATTCAGTAAAATTCGACGAAATTAGCAGACAATGCACGTCATAACAATGGCTAATTATGGGCTTTTATTTATCACCTAAGGAATCTCGTCATAGTTCGGATGTACAAACTTTCTAAAACAAAAGTATCCCCTACATTTCATTGGTTGTCAATTATTTCTAATGGTTTCTCCTAATGGGAACACAATTGCTTCTTTTTAGTTGTTAGTTACCTATACATCAGTGATTTTATTAACCACATTATTTATGCTTGACTCGTAAATCCTGCTGCAGTGGAAAATATTAATAAAAGTATTTTTAATAATAAATGTATGCGTGCATTGAGAAGTGAAAAAAATGCAATATGTTCAAAATGGCTGAAACAGACTTCCTGTATTGTTTAAAAACAATATAGAAAACAGATATACGACCAGCTTATTAAGCCATATGTCAAATGAACATTTATTCCTTTGCGTAAAATTTGAGCAGTCAAAAAGGACTTTATTAAACTAATTTTTTTTGTTTAAATTATGGATAGTAAACAAATGAATTGATTTCAAAATTCAATCAATAATAGTTGGGCTAATTTTTGATTGAGACACAGGAGTTAATTCAAGTAAGAATATCATATTGGAGAAAGGATGATGTTTAGTTTGTGCTAATTTTCTCCAATTTTCTGACTACATTCTTTATACTCCAGTTGGTTTTCTAAAATTCTGGATCTGGCACTGTTTAGTGAGGAGTCCATTTTTGTTATATGTACAATGATAAAGAGGCATAAAAGCATATATTTGTGTATTTTCACAACTTTTTTCTGACTTTCACCTTGCCATTAGCTCTATAATAAAATGATATTGTTGTTACTGTGATGTTTTGCAAAAAAAAAATATCTGGTTAGTTTACCAATGGCACGCGATTCTTGCCTGTTAAACAATGCGAGATTACATAGACAAGTTTTAGCAAAATAAACAAAGAGTTTACTAACAATTGATATGCTTCAAGTTGAGGATGTACAGATCTGTATATAGAGAAATCCTTGAAATATTGCATATGCCCATTTTTATGACCTTGTGGTTAATTACCACAATTAAACAGCCTGCATTTAATTGTCGAAGCCATATATATATTATAGATAATATTCTTGTAATTTGCATGTTGCAATCCATGAATAAATTATATATCATTTGAGTTATAGTAAAGAGCTTCAAAAATACCACATGATTATGTACCACACGGTGGCCTTTGCTCTAACACATTGTCAGTTTGAATTTAATTCATTAATCTCTTGATTTTTGAGCAAGTGGGCTAAATATCCATTTGAAATCACACGCATGGTTGCATCGATTTAAGGGCAATTTAGTTGAAATCATATATTAAGTACTGTTGCTAAAATGCAGCATCTGTTTCCCATACAAAGAATAACTTTTATGGTTTTACTGCATGGATTTAACACATTTACCTGATTCACAAATTGAAATTAGTCTAGATTTAGTCTACATACATATATAGTTAATTGAAAACAGTGAAATTTTTTCTTTAAATATAGTTAAAATGAAGTGAGTTTAGTATATAGTTTGATTTTTTACTTTGAATTAATATTTATACAGTGTTACTAAAAGAATTTCTAATCAACATTGAATAATATTCTAAAAAAATTGGTTTTATTAGTGTAACTCAAGTATCTTTTTACGTATAAAAAGCTATAGATTTGTAGGTCAAGTGATTGGCATACAAATGATGCATGGATGTCACCATGACTTCAATCAGTTGCAACTGTTGTCTAGTTTTACACTTATTGCGACCATTTAGCAGCGCCTGTATTTTTGTTTAACTTTAGAATGTGGGTCATAAACAAAATATATGGCCATGATAATTGTGTCAAATATTTGAATTGTACGTTCGTATAATGGATTGATGTGCGCAAGAAGTATATTATCTGGATATATGTTTTTCACTTTTAGTATAATAATCATTCATCTAATGCAGAATTTTGCCTATATAACCTATATTTTCTGTAATTTACGTTATGCCTTTCCTAATGTTAAGCCTTAAACTGGACAGCCTGACCTTTTTTTTAGAAAATTCAATTACACTACATGCTATAAACATTCCATATGGATATGTAAAGGATATAATAAAGATGTAGCATGCATGGAGAATTAATATGTGGAATTCGTCCTATTTTTCATTAGTTTAGACCATTTATGACAAGTAGGCTCCAATTAAATATCAATTGTAATTTTATCCTTTTAAACTGCACATCCCCTTTAAAAGTAAAATTTTTCACACTTTATTGGGTATTTCTATAAAATGTATAGGGCCTAGGTTCAATCACTTAAAGGGAAAGTTTTCCCTATGAATAGTTATTTTTAAATGAACGACAACACATGCAAACATGATACGAAAATTTAAAATTAAAATTGCTACAAAACTTACCGTTGTCATATTGAAATCTTAATTTTCTATTGGTGATTTCATGCAGTTTTGCAAATAGCTATATACAACAAAATAATCAATTATACCAATTTTATTATATATAGTATAAAGATTAGAATTAACTACCCCAAGATCTTTCATACATATTCAAAGCTCACCATTCACCACTTTAATAATGATGCTTTATTTGCATTGTAGCAAGTTGAGGATTACTGACTATTGGTAATTCTGCTTGACATTTCAATTTCAAATTTTCATATCAACTGCATGTTTCTTTACTTTCGTTTCATATATAGTAACTTATAAGGAGGTCAGACTTTCCCGTTACATTTGCAATGAAAGTTACATTTTTAGAAATGTCACATGCAGAATATGAAATGTTGATGTGAATATGAGTGTTGTTGATCATAAAGTGGCAAAGTTGTGGCAATGCTCTAATATTTAAAATGTTATTATTACTTTTATTATTTGATATAGTTTTAAACTGCATTATAATTTTAATTATAGGGTTTTTTTCCAATTCATAATGTTAAGCTATGGTTAAACATCTCAGAAGGGACATTTGTAACTAAAATATGGACGGTTTCATGCATAGGTGTTTTCTTGCCACCTATCGGTATATAATTTATATCCAGTGTCATTGTTGAAAAGAAAGAGTTTAAAATAGTAAAAGCCTAGGTGATACCATATCCTCGTAATATAGATTTATAGAATTATATAAATATATTAATATACAGAGGGGCCCAAAAATGTTTACACACTTCATCACATGAAAGGTATCTGCATAAAAACGTTTTACTATATAGACATCAAAGTGCAGTTGTAAAAGTCATGTTTAACTTATGCAATCACATTAGGTGCTCAAAGTGGTCACCATTACCACTTCAAAATGGCCTTGTATTTCTCAAAAAACAAATGTGCCTCCACCATTTTGACATTTACATTAATTACCTTTATATGCATTTTTTTATTTTTGGACCGAGAATTGAAACTGATATATATAGCTAGCATTCTATAAACAAATGTATTTGCCATGCACTCTTTCCATGATGAAATCAAGAAAAGATGGCAAGCTAAATTTGAAAGTTTACCAAAAGCTATAAAGGTCATGATTTCTATTGTCTTGAAAGATTTGAGAAATACACAGGTATATATAGTGTTATATTGTAAGAGATTTTTTTTACCCACTTGATGATAAAGTTTGTAGGCCTACTTGAAAATTCACTAATCATAAGAACGTTTTCGCCTTAAGCAAGGCTAAAGAGTAAAGAGCATACGAGCGTATGATATGTTGGCAAATTTTCTGACATGCCATGCTATTGTCACTTATAAAAAAGAATCATCATCTAAAAAAATATAATTACTATTGCTTTCTATAAGAAATACAAGCATATTAAAAGTGTGTATATATATATATATATATATATATATATATATAGCCAGTATCGTGATTGCATTAATGTTGAACTCCTTTATCATTTTTTATCAATTAGAAATTGGTTATGAGTGAAATTCGCTTTATTTGCCACTAATTGAAAATGTCTTTTTTTGATTCCATCAATTCAGCAGTTTTCATGTTATTTACACGCTTCACTGTTTGCAATCAGAAAACGACTGCAAAGTGCTTCATGAGAATCTCAAGAAAAATGATTCATGTCTCAAGAAAAACAGCACTTAGCTCACTACTACACAAAAACTATTCCTAAGAAGTTTGAGGAAATTTCCAAATATAGCACGATACAGATTAAAGACATGAATACAAAAAAAACCCAGTTGCAGATCTGTTTGTATTCATACAAACCAATTCACTGTAATCATACAAACAAATCTGCAACTGGTTAGGTTTTTTTTATTAATGTCTTTAATTTGTATCGTGCTTAATTTTGGTATTACTCTGTTCATGAACAGAGTAATACCAAATAAGCTTAGTTTATGATGGGACACACTGGCAAATGAAAGAACACTGTCCTAACAATAATCAAGTTGCGAAACAATATAGATATATATATAGGGTTTGTATAATTTGTTGGCCAAATTAAGTGGTTATGCCAATTCACTGTAAAGCAGGCATGCAGCTGCTGGAAGGGGCGGATACGGGGGGGAGACAATAGGGGCAATTGCCCCCCCCCCCCCTTAGCCAGCAAATTTTGCTGTCCAGTATAGGCAGAGAAAATGGCCGCCTCCTTCCGTAATATGCAATTGCTTCTCCCCCCCCCCTCCTTAGCAAAATCCTGTATCCGTCCCTGCGTGCTGGGTAGAAGTCATCATAAATTTATTAAAATGTGTATGTTGTATGGATCCTATCTTCTTGCATGCCTCTGTATTATGAAGTTTTTCAGGTATTATGAGCATTTTGCTCTTTATTGCCCTTCTCGGGAGATGGGAGGGTACGTGGGATCGTAGCTGACTTGATAATACTGCCCAAGCATTAGCCTAGAAGGACCATGGAAACCACGAAAACCATGATCAAAGCAGCTGACCATGGGAATTGAACCCAGGTCTCCCGAATGCTATAGCGGGAGTGTTGACTACTAATACTATATACTTTAGCTCAAAGAATTAAGTAAAAGAGGTGAGCCAAGGGGGTGACTGTTACTGAAGCTTGGGGGGAGGGAACTTCACTACTCCCAGGGATCGTCACATCTTAAGTTTATATTTAAACATCGTCAAAGTTACACAAAAGTTATTGCATTAACTATAACATCGCAAATACTGCATCTTATAATTCACTCTTGAAAAGATTCTTGAATAAGATTGAGGCATCACAAAATTGGCACGTAAAAGAATTAAATCCACAGTTTATAACGTCCTCTAAACTGGGTTTGTATTTACTTAAATTAATCTTCCTATAATGTGAATGGGCCAATTGCCGCTTTGCAAGACTAGAACCAACTCTGCTCAAACATGGCACCTGGCTTCAGTAACCTCCCATCACCTGATTTAAGAATATCAGCATTGATGTGCTTTCATTATTGACATCCAAACAGGGCTGTATATCGCCATGGTCATGGTTTGTGTATTCGCAACTCATGCACTCCACTTATATGCAGAGTATATCTTTTCGGTGCAATTTGCAATGTGTCAATGCTATGCAGTAACACAGCCAGATTTCATGGGTTTTTTTTCTGTATACAAAGTGGTTTATGGACAAGTTAATCACATGTGCTGCATTGACGGATTTTTTTTATGACAGTAATATTTTTTTTCTAGTTCAAATGAAGTTTTCACTTAATTGTAATTAACGAACTTAGGCCTACAATATATTCTTAATTGTGATTGCCAGTTAAATTAGTAGGTCCTCTACAAAAATAATTAATAACCAATTGTATATTTGTTTATAAATTTATAACTCAAACTTTTACAATTCTCATTTTTTATTGAAATCGATGAATTATTCCGGCCCTTAATGTATATATACAAGTCGGCTGATTCAAATTAATCCAACATGATCAAAGGTACATTTCCTTAAAACATTTTAGTCTTCATAAGAAAAGTAGGCCTACAAAAGTTTCCTGCATCAACCATGGGTTCATTGTAAAAAAAAAAAAACTATACCACTTACAATAATTCCGCACTTGTTTTACGATTGCACCAAAAATGATTCTTGTTTTAATTGTGTATCAATTACAGAATTAAATTTTACATTAATTTTACTTAGTTGAGTGCTGTTGTCAGTGTTGCTACAATGAAGTTTTAATACAGCAGATTAACTCTACAGCGAATTTCTAACAAATTTAAAGTAGGCCTATTATACGCACGCCCATGCATGGTAAAAACAACGTAAGAACGCTGCTGCATGTGGGCTATACTGCAGATTTAAAAGGAGTTCCTGATGGCATGGTATTTATTATATTTCTAATGATAAACAAGCTCAGATCCTGCATTATGTAGATTATGACAAACAAATTTCAGTGCAAAAAATATCTAGCAATATTGTACATGTGATGCATAATACATCATGTATCTGCATAAACCTTAAACTACACCCGCATAGGAATGCACTGCTCGTATTTGTGTTTATGCATCATATCATTTCTAGCTCAAATTCAGTCAAGTTCTTTTGTAAATACGAAGTATTTGAAACATACGCTCGTACACACACCCTCATTTCATTATTTTTTTAAAAAAAAGAATTGATAACAACATGCTATTTTTAATTTCGTAAATATCAAAGGTCGAACAAGGAGTTTGGCATTGTTCTGAAAATGTTGAATATAAAATTAATTAGCTAGCTCAAATAATTCAATTATTTAAGAATAAATATGTCCACTTCGGTGAAGACGTGTCACCAACCTTTATATTGAAAATCTCAAATACTTTTATGATGGTAGTGGAAGTTGAAGGATGTTGTTATGAATTTTGATAGTTCCCTAGACACCCTGCCTATGTGTGAATGCCCCTTTTGCAGTTAAAAGTCTATAAGTTTCTTTTCCCCAAATAGGAAGTTTGTTTTGCAAGATTTGTGTCCATATAAAGCGGTACAAGCAAAAAATAACAAGAGGTTGAGATGATTGGAAGTGAACCAAAATCCGATTACTTATCGCTTGCAAACCATTGGACTGTATGAAGCGATTGGCCAAGAGAATGAAGCTGCTAACTTTTAGCTTGGTTCGATTTACAGGGGGTGGGGGCTCGACCCCCTTCCCCTCTAGTTACATTTCTAACCCCCATAGCTACCTGTAGAACAGACCCCTTATAGGCAGCACATCCTGCAATGACCAACTAGCTCAAAATGCCAGAATCGAACCCTGACTTTCAGCACATATGTTTGACTCTTAACCAAGTTTCTGTTGTCAATATTGACAACGGAATATAAGCTCTATAGAATCATATTCTTATGAATCTTATCAAAGGAACGAAATGAGAGTGGAAAAAACCCATGTTTCCGGAATGGAAAATGGCCGTCTATTATCAGGAAATACCCGTCAGCATTCATGGTCTCATTTAGTCATTCATGCGGACTTTATCATATGACACTGAATCGACATGGTTGTTGGTCGCTTGACTTTCCCAGTTGTACAAGTTAGTAAAACAAACCTTTCTAAAATGCCAAGTATATCTAGGCTACACCAAGAAGAGAACATGCATGTTCTAATTTGGTGAGGCATTTTAATTTTCAAATTCAAATTTGTACGGTAATTATAGTCGGTTCCAATAACTTTGGACCCTGGTCCCCATGTATTTCCTATGCAGCCAGGGTCCAAAATTATTGGA
>JAQIXP010002017.1:0-16297 GCA_034700285.1 Proteroiulus fuscus | reverse complement strand
TTTTTCTGTGAACTGCACATTTCCCAGTTTTTCTGTGAACTGCACATTTCCCAGTTTTTCTGTGAACTGCACATTTCTCAGTATTTCTGTGAACTGCACAGTTTATCTGTGACCTGCACTGTTTTTCTATGAACTGTGTTTTTTTAGTTTGCAACTGCAATTTTACAGCACTTTGTAAATTGCTGTCTTTCTACAAATTTTCCGCTGAATTACAGTAAATTACAACACTTTTAACCCCCAAAAAAACAGAATTATTACTTCAGTTTACTGTGAAAATTTACCATTTCTGCTACTTTTCTGAGTTTTTCATGCAGAACTTACAGTTTTTTTAAATGATTCATGCAGAAATCAACACTGCCGTGGTTAGTGGATTAAAATTAATAAGAAACTTTCTTCGAGTCCAAATGTATTTTTGTGCCAAGTGTACGTTATTCCCTCTCAGCGAATTGGGAAGACAGTTTAAAAAAAAATTATTTTTTTTAGAGGTAAGCTGGCGAATGTCACTTTCCATATATTTACCAGGGCCAAGGTTGCTTAAAAGCTTTTTTGAGAAAGGTCAAAATCGCTATTTCGATTTTCCTTCTGCAGTTTACAAGTTTGCCATTTGTAAACTGGCTCAGCTGTCACAACTCGTGTTCGCAATAACTACAGAATCAATCCGTTAAAAAACGCAAATTGCTTCCTGATTTCTCGTTAACTAATTGAAAAATGTCTTCTCTTGCTAGAGTTAAGGATTGGTCAAGGAAGAGGAGTGGACTGGATGAGGACTACGAATGGTCACTTTCGCCAACATCGCTGTACCGAAAGTACTCACCGGACAATATCGTCATTCTACCATCCGGGTTCATGGGAATGCCATTACACGGCAACCTGGCCTGCGAGCAAATAATGGAGCTGTTGTTGTCCATGCATTTTATGAATGAAGATGGAGTCACCAATGGCGGTCCGAATCCGATGCGAAAACGACTACGAGTCCGAAGAGTCCTTTGATCGTCATGGATCCAGTCGGGTTTGCACGGCGAGATATTATTAGATCCTATTATAATTGATCATCATGAGTGCTAAGCAACACCCCTTATAACCATAGACATTAACGGATTGAATCCTACTTGCAGAATCAACGATATTTCTGTAGTTCCATGTAACCGAAGAAGAGGAAAATTCAAGCGAAATCCACTAGATTGTACTATTTACCCAGTGAGCTTGAAGATAGCCATATACTACTTTAGTGCTCATTTTTCTGCAAACTAGCCTGCATCTTCTAAATTCTGCGATTTTGTCTGTGAACTAGTATTTCTCCAGGAAGTTTGTAACTTCTACAAAGTATTTTCTGTGAGAACTCGTTCTTATTCTCAACTAAAAACTGCATCCTCAACAAAAATAACTTCAAAAAAGTTGCTAAAATCTACCGAATTATGCTATTTTGTCAGTGACAAGTGGTCCTGCTTCATTCGAAAAGGATATTGGCAGCTACCATCAAAAGTAGGGAAAGTTAATGTGCCATATTTTCATCAACTAGAATTCTACCAGAAGATACTTTTGGCATCAAATTTGGGTGCATCTGTGCGTTTTAAAAACCCGAGGATTTAGTGTTTCAGCCGTGCCTTGGATCCCGATTCGAGAATCTTTCAACTCGGGAACACTAAATAACTCTACTAAGAAGGAATCTTATTTTAGTAGAAATTGTAACTACATAGTCTTTACTCATATAACTTTAATCCGAGTGATGTTTACCAACCAAATCAGTAAACCAGTGTTGGATGGTGCAATGTGTTCGGAAAGTCCAGCAACTCCGGTCCCAATAGCAGTATTTAAAAAACCCAACATGTAAACTGGGAATACAATTACAGCCATTTTCTTCAGCTTTTTCCAGAGAAAAACCACAGCAATTTTGTGCCCCACAGTGATAGCAAAAGTGTCGTCGGAGGTGGAGGGTACACCGGCGACAAGCCTCATGCTTCTCCAGAAAGCGATGAGGTATTATCGCCTATGGATTTACACCTGCAATATCGTGTTGTTGTTAGGGGTGGTAGTGTTTACCGTGACCGCCGGGTCAGTCTTCGCCGATAGCCGTTCTCGTTTCGTGCCGGTACCCATGTACCATCCCACCTTCATTTACGCCTACCTGGCCCTGGTGATGCAGGGCGGCTTGTTGCAAGCCGTGGGCTGCTACGGCGCTCTTCGTCTCAATGAAAAGTGGCTTAATTTGTACTGGTTGGCCATGCTCTTGTTGCTGGTTGGCGATGTGCTGGTCGGTATCATATGGATCTTCCTATTCAGTAATATGACCCATGGCCTTCCAGTCGAACTGTGGCACCGGCTGCAGTACGACTACGGCTACGACCCGACGTACACTGCGGCATGGAACGACCTGCAGCAGCAGTTACATTGCTGCGGGGTCCACGGACCGAGGGATTACAACTCTAGTAGGTGGGCACTGGCCTTGGCCAATGCTACGGCCGTACCGCAGAGCTGCTCCCTCTACCATTCCCGTGTGGACGACAGCGAGGCGGACGACCAGTTCGCGACCGGTTTGGAGAACCCGTTGTCCACGCTTCATGGCCTAAATGCTAGCTTAGCTAATCTTACTCGAGCGCCTTATTCTAATCCAGCTTCACCTTCCCTCGTTACTTTACACCAGTCTTCCCAGAACAGCGAGGACATTGCACGGCTGGGTTGCGCCCGGCTCATCCAGGAATGGATGCAACATTGTGCCGATGTGCTCTTCGTCTTGGGTTACTGCGTCATTGCCTTCCTTAAGTTGTGTTTCCTGGGAATTCTTCGCTACGAAATCAAGGAGATGATCCAGAAAATAAAAATCCTACAAAACGATATGCCTCCCTTTCCTGAACTCGTAGCCTTAGGACTTCATTCGCCCGGATCACAACACAAAAACTGTTTGGCCGAATTGTCCAATAGCCACTCGAACCATTTGAACATGCTTATGAACCACAACGACCCAGCCACCAACCACTTACTGGACAAAAAAGGAGGTTCCAATGGAAACAATAATGACTTGGAATTGACCGAATTAACTAGACATCTATCTTAGCCTGTAGAATTATTTAAATTTACATCCGAACAGTGGATTCGACGGACTATGTCATGCTTATTATTATAGGGAGAAGGGAATGGGGAACGTTTTCATCAGAAATTTAATTAGAATAATAAATAATATGCGCTTTAATAGAAAACTGAACTGCGCGAAACCACTCAAATGTCCAGTCTTTATTGTAGTGTCGATTAAACTGCTATCTGAGCGTAAAATGCATTAATTACCTCATGAAATTTTGTCAAAAGAATGCACCCATTACTAAAATGCAAAGCTATCTCTAAAATCTCAAAGCTATAAATTCAACCAAACATTAAAGATTGTCTAGGCACGGGTATAAATCGAAGGTAAGATGAATTCCATGAGGAAGAAGAAAGTATTTTACGACAGATGGTATTTTACTCAACAGTATTTAGCAGAGCAAATGTGGCAAAGCGGAGTATTTGATCTCTAAATTACATCTCAGAAAATGTCATGTGGATTTTGCAGGCGCAGTTGGTTTGAGCTCTTGGTTAATAACATACAAACAGATTGGAATATATATATTTTTTAATTTCTATCTTGTTAATTTTTTGTTTTTAATAGTTTTAATGAAGTCAAATTCATAATTATTCATTACTGTTCTATCAAGGTTTCACTGCACGTGCACGTGTTCCATAGATATTTCAAAATGGCGATTTTCGTGTTCCATTTTCCGATTACAAGATTTAACAGACGTTTGCTTTCAAATTACAGCATACCGGTATTCTTGCTTCATTTATATTTGCTGGATTTTGTATTAATGGTAAAAATAAGACAATTAACATAAAATAAATAACTAATTAACTATATAATCAACAAATAATTACAATTTTACTGCGCATTCTGCTTGATGGAATGGGCCTGGTGTAACTTCTAATTTACTTAAAATTTTGCAGAAATGTATCACATGTTTTGTCTTTTACCCTGTTTGACCTTACAAAAGGAACACAGAAAACGATTAGGCCTACCATAGTTTCAATTATAATAAAAACAAATATAAAATTACGTTAAGTGTACAGAAGTATACAGGGTGTTTATTTCAAAACGCTCCTCCGTAAACACTAAACAACTTCGGAACCATTACAACTAGGCTCCTGAAATAAAACCAGGAATAAACCTGTAGTAAACTACCTTATGCACAATGTTCAAGGTCATCCCCCTGTATGTCACTGTGATGTTGCTCAGTTGTTGGCACATAGTTTGAATAATTTACGAAGTTGTTTGTGTTTATGGTGGAGCATTTTGAATGTAACACCCGGTATATGTATGTAATATTAGGCGTGTTTTAGCGTTATTACCCTGCCATACGCTGTAGTTATCCAGTTTACAAGTAGTTCTTAACTCTATCATAGGCTACAAGCAAAACGCTAAAACGCAAAGTTCTTGATTCGGTAATTTTCCTGTACGAAGCATCCATATAATTTCTGTTACCTCATTTGGTACACCACCTATTTAGGTAGATAACAGGCTACCCTTTTGGTTACCCGGCATCGTTATCCAAAACGATAAAACAGCTGGCGTCAACAGTAAAACGCTCCAGGTCCTAACTATGTATCCAAATGGCATCAGGGTAACAGCGCTAAAACACGCCTATTAATTGAAATTTTCGGGTATATTTATGGACTTTTTTAGTTTTCCTTCCTGTTAGTTTTCAACACACAAGTATGTGCTCAATGTCTGTCTCCATACCTATCTTACATAATCATTTCACGTTAAAGTGGTTTACAAGTTAGAAAACTTTACAAGGTAAGGAATGCACTAGTTACTCTTTGAGTGCTCCTTTAAGACACTTAATTGTGAGCGGACAAATGAAAAGCGATCCATTTGCCTATGATTTATACTGTATATTTCCTATATTAGATTCATTTGATTATTTTGGTAAGACGGGGAAAGTGCCTATTTGAATATGCTTGACTAAACAGCAGCTACTTCAAGAACTGATTGAGATCTTATAGGAGTATATATAGCCTATACTGCATTTACTGGAGGGGATTGTTTGCGAGATTTTCATGTCATGTTCACTCATTGCATCCATTTTAAAGTTTTTCCCTCGAGCTTTTAATGTATTTTTAGGCTGGCTTAAAGCTTCAAAAAAGCTTGACATTATTTTCTTACTTCCAAACACAACAAACATGTGCTGAAATATAGGAAAATCAAAACAGCCGAATTTAGAAAGCTATTGAAAATACCTAACTATAGATAAATAGGATAAGAATTATTTCCTTTTTGTTTTTAAGTACTACCTAACTGAAATGGTAACTAGTTTTCGTGGTTTATTTTGAAAGTTCATTTTTAATGGATGTTAGAGGTTTAACATTTTGTTTTAATTCTTTGCCGCCTAAAATAGACCAGCCACAATAGCATTTTAATTTAGTTTTTGTTTTTAAAGATAAATATTTCTAAAATATTAGATTAAAGGGGAAGCCTCACTTCATGCAATGATTGCCAATTAAACAGAATGTGCATGGGTGGATTGCTGAAGTCTGGAATAGTGATTTAAGATGGGAATAAACTTTGAAATAACGTGTAGATTGTTGAAGTTTGGAATAGTGATTTAAGCTGGGAATAACTTTCGAAATAACGGGTAGATAGCTGAAGTCTGGAATAGTGATTTAAGCTGGGAATAAACTTTGAAATAACGTGTAGATTGTTGAAGTCTGGAATAGTGATTTAAGCTGGGAATAAACTGCAGAATAACATATGTTGGGTGGATTGCTGAAGTCTAGAATAGGGATTTAAGCTGGGAATAAACTTCGAAATTACATGTAGGGTGGATTTTGAAGTTTATTCCCAGCTTAAATCACCATTCCAGACTTCAGCAATCCACCCTGTGAGGAATAAAATAATAATATTGGCATTAAACTTAAGATTAATGAGAATTCACCATTTTTATGTAAAGTATGAGCAGCGCCATATGCAATATTCTCAAGAATACCTGAATCGGAAAACCTAAGAAATTTTAGCGCCATCTGTTGGTATAAATGGACGAAAGAGCTAGTCACTATTGGAATCATACAAGTTTGGCTTCACTTTCCATCCATGCAATAACGCATGGAGGGAAAATTTAAAAGAATAAATGCATTCCGAATTTTAAAAAAGTTCCAATTTTTACAATGTCAATTTTAAAATGGCGGAAATTTTCTGAGATATTACACTTTCTCTTCTCTCATTTAAACATCGATTTGTACAAAGTGAGACTTTTCCTTAAATTTTAGTTAGTTCAATTTTTAAAAGTTAGAAGGGTTAATTTTATTTTAGAGAAAAAATATACGTGAACTGGCATAAGAATTTTATAACTTTTTGTATTTTAAGTCAGGAAAAAAATAGGTACTTTTACTAAAATCCAGGCAGAATAGTTTTCATTGGCAATTATTGCAAATAGGCTCTCTTCAAATTCTTCAAAACAAAATCTCAAATGGACCCTTTACCCTTTATGAACCTGTCATATTTTCAGTATATAGGCTATATTAAAATAAAAAAAATTTGCAACACAATATGGAAATTGCATTTTCAAAATTATTGTCACAGTTGCAGTGTTAATAATCATCAAACCTATATTGGGATATCCAATAGGCTCATATTGAAGGTAAATGTTGTTTACCCATAAAAATTGCTCAAATGAAAATTGCCTTGGAAACCATCAAAAAATTTCATTAGGACCTTTCTTAATTGCACGCTGCATCAAACATTGCTGGGTATTAGGATAACCTTAAGTCTTGAACAGGAAATTAGACGTTGCCTTTAATTAATGTTGATCAATTAATTGCTTTGCAAGGGGTTAATAGAGTTTGCATTTGCAGTCAAAATTGAACTGCAAAGGCTATTTAATCTGGTTTTAATACTTTCTATTTTGGACTCATTTTCACACGTGGATTTTCTGATTAACTTGGAAAATAGGTTCCAAATAGAAATTGTTTATCCCAAAAAGCTTAATTAGATAAACTAGCACTACCTACACTAACCATTAACAACCAGATCCATGTAATAAGTGTTGGTGGTTACTTAGCAAAAAGAGCAACAACTGTTAATTGTTCAACAGCTTTTATATCCTTTTGCTGGTTAGATTAAACGTGATTTGACCCTTTTTTCTTGCAATCAAATTTTATTATATAGTTAGTATTTTTCTAATTAATTAGAAAAATGTTGACTTTATACAAGCTGATACTCTCAATACCTAGATTTTCATGGTCCTTAAAACTTGAAGGAAAATTTCAGTTGGAGCCTCTTAGAATTTGTAAAGCAGCTGATGGCTAATGGCTAATGGCTTGCACCACTTAATTGTGACATGAAAAAATATATTGGGTCTAACCAGTCAATACTTTTCCAAATTTTGGAACTAATATTGATTACTTGAATGACGTCAACTAGCAGCGCTGCTATTTCGTTGAACATACCTTGATTTACGTCTGTTTCAACCATTTTTGGACTTCAGATCTGCAAACTGATAGCACCAGGGGATCTATAACCATACTATTTTTCACCCAAAGAATGGTTTATTTTGCAGGTGTCAGATTTTTGGAGAAATGTGACAGTATTTATTGTTTCAGGAATTGCTGAAACTGGCAAGAAATATTTTTTTTGAAAACGTAAGAGCAAAAGTTTCAATCCAGTTATAGACCAACTTCACGAGACGTCACTTGCTCAAGATAGCGGCGCCACCTGCCTTTACGAAACTGATTTAACCCCCAAATTTTCCCCAAAAAAACTTGATTTTAAATTTCAAGTTGAATCATTGAGTTTAAGCAGGAAATAATATTTAGACCATTTTGTTTATTTCTGCATTTTGTCACACGAGGGCGCCAGTGGCATTGCCTAATTTTTTAAATATTGGCAGTCAATGGCTATATTTGGATGTGGGTGGACGATGTGACGTCAGGGAAATTGGCCTATCATGAGGGTACCCATAATTCATAGCATGCAGTGTGGCCGTACAATTGATTTATCCCTGTAAACTATTTTTCTATTGGAAATCCTGTCTTCTTCCTATTAAGCCTAATACTGTTTAGGTAGCAAATTTGGTTTTTTTTCTGTTGCATTTTATTTAAACTCATCCATTTTCACATCAAATTGCAGTTTAATCCGATTCAAAAGCCAACTGCGCCTGAAATCCAATAGTAGTTGTCCAGTCCTGAAAAAAGTGGCCCAAATGTCTGCTATAACCTTCAATATTGTTAATCATTACTTTCTTTCTTTATGGAATTGATATAAATTGTAATGATATCAGTATCATGGTTTACTATAACATTTTGTGTTGACAAATTCCTAAATTAAGTAGGCCTACTTGTAAAAAGGAAACCGATTATTTTCTTATAAAAAGAAGATAAAATCGTACGTAATTCAATAAGTCATTAACCACTATTATTTTCTTTTTATTATATATCAAAATAAGGTTTTGGCCAAGAATCGCTTTAAACCAGGCTTGAGCCAGTGGTCAATTTCTTTGGACAGTCAATTTATTGACCACTTTCATTGATTGTCGGTCTAATATTTGACCGAGCACTTGATTGCAACCGCCAGAAACCATTGACCTTAGGCTAGTAGAATGTTCGAAATGACTGTAATGACCACCAGCATTTTGCGGTCAATGATGACCACACTCATCCAATCTTTTTTTTTTCGTTTACTTTCCATTAGATTTGGTTTTTTTTTAAGATAACCAATTTTCTGATTGCCAAGTAATAATGAAATGTTGGCCAATGTGCTGTTTGAAATTTGTTTGGGAAATTATTTCCTAAAATTGAAGGGAAAGTCCCATTTTATACAATGTGATTTTTTAAGTGAAAGATGAGAAAGTGTTAATGTGAGGTATTCAAATTTTGTGATGCAAGCTCAAGCGCCACCATGTTTACACTAATAAAAATGTCAGAAGATTTCCGCCATCTTGAAATTAAAATTGCATGAATTGGAATTTTTTAATACATCTGGTTATAATTTTTCTATGCATTATTGCATGTAAGGAAAGTGATGCCGAAATTGAATGATTCCAATGATGAACGTTTCTCCCGTTACTAATAGATGGCGTTAAAATTTCTGAGATTTTACCATTCAGGTATTCCTGAGATCAGGCAATGTGGCACTGACCATGTTTTACATAAAAATTGTGATTTCTCATTAATGGTAAAGTTTTAATTTCAAAATGATTATTTTATTTCTTAAGTTTTGTACTGATGCCTATAGCATTTAAAAAGCACTTGTTATGAAGTGAGACTTCCCATTTAATGCATTTTTTTCAGATTTAATTCTGATCTTATGGTTGAAACTTCCTCTTATTTTTTAACAACGTTTTTTATTTTATATACGTAAATCTGAATTGATATCATTTGAATTTAATTAATTTTCCATAAAACATAGTGAATGCCTGTACAGTATAATATGAAATAATAGCCATGCTATATGTTTTAAAACGCACTCAAGCACGGCAAATTTGTACATTAAATAGTGCATAATAACATTTAAAATATACATTATAGTCCTTATAAATAATATTTCCCCATTTGTAAATATTCCTTTGAACCCACCCACCCCTTCCCTTTACCTTTATTCTCCCAAAAAAATCTATAGTAGAAAGCACAGCTATCATATACCAAAAAAAAAAATTAAAAATCAGTGATTTTATAATTTCTTATACCACAAAAGTGATTTGCACCCATTAAAGTCTGCATTTTTCATTAATTTAAATTCATTTTTTTCATTGATTTACAATTATAAAACTTTGAGTTAATGTTTGCAGCACAATTGCCTACTAAGCTTTGGAGAAAAAATTTTGAAAAATTCTTGGAATTTGTAATGTCATACTATGTTCCACCTTAACATACGGTCATGTTTATGTATACAGTATGCCACCAAAATGGTGTCACTGTTACATAAGAATTATTCATGTTTTTGAACTGGATTGTAGCAGTTGTTATCAAAATTTGCTTAAAATGGGACTTTTGTTATTTAAATTATTTTTATATAGTGTTTCAAATGGTGTGCCATACAGGATTTAAACTTGCGAAAATGATTTGATTAACGTAAGGTGGAACATATAGTATAATTTCAGACCATGACTGAACTATTTTTGTATGTTCACCAGATTGCCTGTACAAACATACTTTTTCATACTATTTCTGGTTGATTTCCATCTTGCTTTTTTGTTGTTTTTTTTTCTCGTTATTTTTAACCAAGTTTTTTTTTTGTAATTGGCTACGAGTGATATTTTAGTTCTAGTGTTTTAACTATTAAAACAAACTATTAAACAAGCATTGTTTATAAAATTAATAATGCTAAAATAAAACGGATTCTTGTTTTTCTTATAACTGATTTACAGGGGATATTTAGGTTTTTGACCTCTCATTGATGTCTGAACTTCTGAAACATTTAGGCATATTTAGTAAGTATGTGCAATTTAAATATTACTTTCAACAAGGTCACAAGGTGAGACTTTTCCTTTAATTATTAAATAACATATAATATTCATATAAATTTGCTTTATTTTTCAGTCTAGCATTGGATTTTCTTCCAATTGGATGTCAAGTAAGTGGGTCAATTTGAAGAAATTTTGTGTATTTCTATAAAATTTATGAACTAATTATAGATACAAATTATTTGCAGGTGTAATGACGTCATCAATGCGTAATGCAGGAGGGTCCCTTGACATTCCAGTCAAAATTTACTATAAACACCTTAATGGTAAGTGCATAAAACACGCTTTTATTTAAAATCTTGCTGAATATTAATGAAAACTATTCCAATGAACAATTTGGAATATACATATATGGCATATAGTCCAACCATAAGTTAAACTTTTATCTTTGAGCATATCGTGCTTAGTTTATTGATTGATTCTAATCAATTTTCATCCATATTAAATGAAAAATCGATCTGGTGTTCTCTTACTTTTGAAAGTCTGGTTAATGAAACTGTATTTTTGTACTTGGTTAATGGAATCAACATAAGGCAGCTATCAAAAACACATTAGGTGGTTAAGGTACTTGAGCGTAATTATTTTGGGTTTTGGATAATGGTCAAGCGGCTGAACAAAGTTGAAATAGAAAAATAACGACCGGCTGCGTGAGATTGTTCTCCAGTTGGTCGTCAAACGTACCATCTGCAGTTGTGACGCCAATCTCATTAAAAGCACGTTGTTAAAAAGGGGTTATTTTGCTAAATCGACTTGGTTTCAAACCCTTCGTTAACATGCTGGACAGCATGCAAAAATGTCATAAATTTCAAATTGAATGTTTATTGGGCCAAATCCATTTGGGTTATTGCAGAGGATGATGCACTTTAGGGAAAGTTATTCTTGCAGATCCTAAGGAGGACTCCGTAGAACAGCTTTTTTACTTCGAAGAAAAACCAGAGGACGGGAAATTATTTTATTTGCAATTTATTAATTAGTGGGGTTTTTTACAGTTAATTTACCATTTGTTGTTCTTATTTAGGCAGCTAGTGGACCAGCATCAAGTGGACTCATTGGACTTTGGTTTTTTGACCGATATGTATCCTTTTTTGAATTATTTTCTTCCTTATTACTTTAAACAGTAGTGTTTAGTTAAATGCTGAAAGCATATAATATTTTTTGAGATTGATTCCTTTAACCAATTATTTCTTAAGCTCTGTTTAATGTGCTGTTTTGCTGACTGAATTGTGGGATCATTTTCATCTATTTGGGACATGGGTAAGTGATGGACATGTCAGTACATACTATACATTTTAGTGAATTTAAAAAAGTACTTGTTGGTACAGTATTTCTTGACAGTGTTGCTGTTGCTTAACTTAAAAAAGAGGGATGATTAATGCATTTTTGGTCTTACCTTGACTTCATCCTGCATAACTTGAACTACAAAATCAACATTTGATCCTCCAATTACTACCTATATATATAAAAGAAAATCTTTCATTATTTTCAGGATTTCAATGTAATTTCCCCTAAAAACCCTTAAAACAATTTTTTTCCCCCATTAGGACAGCATTTTTCAAAAAAGCTTAAAATTGTAAGTTAAAAACGAGGCATAGGGAAAGTCCCAAGTTGAAAGAAGGTGGTTGTAAGAGGAAGTGCATTAAGAATTAGGAAAGGCATTGAATTTGCAATTGTATTTGAGCCCACCAATCATTAAATAAAATATCCTGAATACATGGATTTGGTTGAAAATGTAAATCCCAAGTAGGCGCCATATTACCGACAGCATGTAGCGCCCTCTACTGGATAAAAGGCATCAGCTGTCATGAAACACGGAGACACGCATGTCCTAGAGGGAGCCACCAACTTTCAGTGATTGCTGAAATCGATGGAAAATGGCGACTAATGTGTATTTTGCAAACGTAATAATTTCTTCAATATGGAAACTTTGCTGCAATTATATTGTCATAGCCATAGCCATTCATATTTAGTATGTGTGTACAAATGTACAATTTAAAATATTACTTGCTACAAGGTGGGACTTTCCCTTTAATACTGAAATGCTATCTGTCTTTGCATGACCTGTGAAGTCCTGTGCAGTAAAGTTTACGGTGTGCATGCACCATAAAATGTACTTCTAAATTCAAAACAAGCAGTTTGGTTTAAAAGTAAATGGCTGTACTATCATCTAGACTCTAAAAAAAATTGTTTTCTTAGGTTTTTATTTCTATTTAATGCAGATTTAATGCAGTTTTACTAACTGGAGAATTTGTAGATTTTTGTTGGCAATTGTGGATGTTGGTATCAATTTTCCTAGCTTTATTTTCTGGTTTGTTGCTGCTTCCGTTTATTTGCGATAATTGAAAGGCAATTTGGCTTCCGATTTTGGCATTATTTTCAATCAAGGCAATATCTGGGACAAATTAAGGCTCTTTATTTTCAACTTTTTTTTGCTTTTCCACGAATTCGTGAAGTATTTTTTTGTTTAAAGGATACTTGCTTGAAGAGATCTTCCTGCAGTGAGTTCATTGACACGATGCAGTAGGAATGGAGTTGTATCTTTTCCACGGATATTTAGCTTTCTATAATAATAAATTGAATTTTTTGACATTATCTTTTCGTTTACAATTGGATATTAGCGAGCAACAATGCCAAGATGTCTGAAATGCATTTGAAAAATTGATTATTTTTTTTTGGAAATGGAGCTGATGGGCAAAAAAAGTTGAAGAAAGTGCCTGTAGAAATGGAATTTTTATTTATTTTTTTCCCTCACAAATCCATTAAAAAGTACAAAAAAATTGCAAATAAATTCAGACTGACCTTGCATCTTCCATGGCTGTGGTTATTGATTGCTCAATTTCGGATCCATCAAGGGAATATTCTTCCGGAATTGGCACTCCAAAAAGCATCCCGTTTTGCATTTCGAATTGCCGCCATTGATCTAATTGTGATAGGATAGTTGGAAAATGTAATTAAATAACCAGAGTAACAAGTTGCTGTAGTTAACTTTTAATTATATCAGTTTCTTAAACCCTATGAATTAAAAAGTTAAAGGGAAAGTCCCACTTCGTAACAAGTGATATTTAAATTGTGCACACTAACTAGATGTGAGTTGCTGTGACAATAATAATTGCAGCAGTTTCCATTTTGAAGAAATTACATAGTTTGCCAAACACATGTTAGGCGCCATTTTTCCATAGATACCAGCAGACACTGAAAGTTGGTGGCGCCCTCTAAGACACGCGAGTCTACGTGCTTCATGAGAGCCAATGCATTTTATCCAGTAGAGGGCGCTACATACTGTCAGTAAAATTGCGCCTATTTGGGCTTTGCATTTTCAACCAAATCCATGTATTCGGGACATTTTATTCAATGATTGGTGGGATCAAATCTAATTGCAATTTCCATGCCTTTCCTATGTTTTCATGCCCTTCTTTCAAAGTGGGACTTTCCCTTTCAAAAAAGCATGAATTACCAATGAGAGTGGCTGCTTCCTTTGGTGAATTCACATTGTAAGAAGCCAAATGTCCACTTTTTGATGTGTAAAATGCTGGGAAATCCCTCGTTTCTCCATAAGTTACCACACAGACACCTTGAGTTTCCTGTTATTCAAAAGTAATTAGTTTAACAAATGGGCACAGGTGGCAGTGACACATATGTGATCATGCGCAATTGCTTATTGCAGGTTGATAATTGTTGAAAAAATATAAATAATTTCGGTGATAATTATTTACCAAATATTCGAGGGTTTTTCCAATATCTAATATCGATTTTATGCCAGCGCAGATCAAGGCAATTGGAGTTTTTCCAAGTTCTGTCAAATCCGAACTAATATCCATGCCTGTATTTGTCGTGGACAGAACCCCATTGCTGCTTGATTTTCAACAATGTTTGAATTTTTGTTATTTTTTTTATCAAAATTTCGGCTTACTGGTTTCAACTTCTCGATGAACTCCTCCAATTCCACCTGTGACAAATACGGATATTCCAACGCGATTGGCAATTGCCATTGTTGCCGATACAGTGGTTCCTCCTGATTTTAACTTGTGAAAAATAATATTAATGATAATAAATTTAATCATTTTAATATTTTTATTTTTTGTAATGTATTTAAAGGAAAAGTCCGGGGAAAGTTATTATAAAAAAATATTGAATTTCACTTATCATAAATGTGAAATCAATAGTTTTAATGTAAAACAAGGACTTCGCCATATTGCCCACTAGTGGTGAATAGTGAGAATAAGATGAACTATTCACAACTGGCTGCTACTAGCGCCATCTAGTAGTAGCCGTGGTAACTTTCGCCATTGAAACTCCTCCGTTTGGCTTAACTTTCCATCTATGCAATCAGATTGATGCAATACATGGTACATGGATAGTTAAGATTATTCTCTCCAGATGGCCTTTTAATAGTTTATTTATAAAATAATTTTCTCATTATTGATAAGTGTTTTTAACACTAGCATTTCTATTTTGATATCCAGCTTTCTTTTCAAAATAACTTTCTCTAAATGGATACTTTTCCTTTAATAAATATGGATGGACTATTTAAAAAGCTTACCTTTCCCAGAGCATATGGAATATCCCTCTTGGTAACTTTTATTGCATTTTTATCTTGAGATAAATGCTCCAGTTCACTTTCATTTAAACCTGTTTGGTAAATAGTTTTTATTAAAAAAAAAATACGAAAAAAAATGCAGTTTCTAAACTATGTTAATATTATCATACCAACATGAATTTTCCCATTTAATATTGCAATTGTTGCTGGAATTGCCCCATTTTCACGAACTAGTTTTTCCACTGATAATGCCATTCTGTAATTCATAATTTTTTATTGATATTTTTATATCAGTCCTGTGTATTAATTGTCTATGATTAATAATTTATTTGATATTTACTTATAATTATTTGGATATGGCATTCCATGAGTAATAATTGTACTCTCTAGAGCCACAATTGGATGGCCATTTTGCAAGGCTTTGCAGATGCCAGCACTTGGCCGGATTTGATCTAGCATTATATATTTTGCGAAATTTCCTTAAATTTATATCCAATTTTCTAGTTATAACCTAAAATTACTGTACTTACTTGAATAAGTTGAATAATGAATTCGTTGAGAAAATTGTCTCAGAAATTTAAAATACTTTCCCATTTTTTGATAAAATGTTAGTCCCGTATGGTATATCTCTTACTTAAAGTCAGCTAAACTTTGTGATGTACTTTTTAAGGTCAAATTTTATGTCAGCCTTTGACTCATCAAAGCTCAAATGTCATGGCTTAAATTTATAACTTTTATCTTGTTTTCAGGTTACAGACCTTAAATAAGAATAATGGACTAAACTATATTATAAAATTAGTTTTATCAAATACACTTATTTTAGCTGTTTTTTGTAATATTGTATTTGTTAAATTGTTACATAGGCGTACAATTAATGTAAACACTAACAAGATTTTATGCTATAATGACAATATGACTTTCATAAATGAGAAAAGTAAATAGGTCCCATAAAATAATTTACTGTTTGGAGTTTTAATTTTAAAACTTTTCATGTAAAGATTTGCTATAATTACATATATAACCCCTCATGTATTCACCATTACCTCAACATTTTCTTTTTTTCCCCAACATATATTCAAACGAAAAACTAGAAAAAAAATATAAATTTGAGTAATTAAAAAGTATTTTCATTGGATCACCGTCTCTGTTCTCTACTTATATCTTGTGAATAATGCGTAAACTTGGTAAAATAGGATATATTTAACCGCCCCCTCGAGTGGTGGTCATTCCAGGAGACCTGGGGGGCATAGGCGTACCTGGGGGGGGGGGGAAGTTTGGGGGTCAA